>BHFT01016198.1:0-52587 GCA_004320025.1 Laticauda laticaudata
GAAATCAGGAGACAGGAGACCAGCGTAACTTCAGCTCTTTATTCAAGGTATAGATCTGTGTTGGTTCTTGCGAGCCATGGCAACTTTTCTTATAGAGCTAGCCGGCAGCTCTCACTCAATGACAGCTTTCTTTAATCTCCCGCGATTGGTTCATCCAATCACGGGAGATTCCTTACTGACCAATCATCGTCATGCATTTCGGCCAATCACAGTGCAGTTCGTTTCAGCCAATCAGGTTAGGGTATTACAAGAATGTTAATATGGAACATAAATGATTTAATAGTTTCAGTGTTGTCATTCATACATGAAGGTGTCTTTTCTTCCTACAAACAGTGAGTCATCCACGTTGCCAAGTTTTGATAAGTGTCATTATTTTTGAGACGTGTTTCCTCAAGTTTCTGTTACAAAAGTTAAGAGTAGAATTATAAGTTTACATTACCTGAAATATGAAATGAAGTGTCCTTAAACAAGATGGGTAAATTTCCGTCAATGTTAAATGGGAAATGATTAATGTTTCCTTGCCTTAAGCCTGTTCTATTTTCTTTGTTCCATTTCATATCATGCTGATTGTTATACTATTAGTTATTATGCCTAACAGATATAGACATTTGCAATACAGAAGAATACTGAAAGTTTACAGTGACCATGGAAGTAAAATGAAGAGGTGAACTTATTCTAATACTTAAAACAAATCAAGAACTATGAAAAGGACAGTTTTCCTGTTATTGAAATACAAAAACTATAATACTCACAAGAAAAAAGGAAAGTCCAATGGCAGTTAAATAGTGGGCGTGAAACCTTATTATATTACAGTGGTTAAAAAAATGAACTAAAAATAACAAAAAAAAGGTTAATCAACAAAAAATAGAGAAAATAATAACCAAAGGTATTGATATATAGAGCCTCAAATGCATGTTTTGATTGAATAATAGTTTTTAGGGGGTCTCATCTTTTTTTACAATGTTTTATTATTTTTTGGTTTCTGCTCATTTTGTGAGCTGCCTAACGCCACAAGATTGAGATAGATAGCTGTATAAATCCGATAAATCGCAATTGCAATTGCTTAGACTCATATTCCTCCCCACAGTGCTTTACAGCACTCTCTGGACAGTTTACAATGTCAGTATATTGCCCAATCATCTGGATCCTCATTTTACCTATCTGGAAAGGAGGGAAGGCTGAGTCAAGAACTAACTGCCAGGCCATGGGCAGAATTAACCTGCAGTACTGCATTCTAATCACTATGCCACCAGGGCTCCTAGGGAGTGAATACATTTTCATATCACTGAAGATTTTTCAAGAAATAAGAAGTCATAAATTAATATTCAAATGTGAGAAAAGCCTTGTTAGGGACTTCTGAATAAGAAGAGCACTACTGTTTTAGATTAAAATTGCAATCCTGAAAGAAGCTGAGCAATCCAGAAAACAAAGAAAGATTCAGGAAATACATTTGGCTCTAAGCAAGAGATAAATAATTTTATCTTAAATTCTACCTTAACATTACATGCTTAACTTGATTATGTTCATCTAAATTTGATTTACGGTTTCAGGTTATTTATTATTTTTATAATTTATTGATGAACATATCAGGCACAAGAAATCATGAGCCAGGATATATCCTTTGTGAGATTGATGTATCTCCAAAGGGACAAATGCTGACTTTCATAATCATATACCTCAACATTCCAGACCCAGGAAACAAAGCTATAGAGTATATTTCAGTTGTACCAGTATAACTTAATAAACTTAATTATAACTTAATAACTATATTAACATATTATCTTATGTTAATGTACTATGATATGATACAATACAATACTATACTATACAATAAACAGTATAATTAAATACTGTTGTTCAACTTATCCAAAGGGCTTTAAACCAGGGATGGGATTCTACCAGTTCACACCTATTCGCTAGAACCAGTTAACATTCTAAGCAGTTTGGAGAATCAGTTGTTAGAAGAAATTACCAGCCTAATCCTGTCAGGAAGGCAGTAAGGAAACATTCTGGTGTTGCTTACAGAAACTGCCTCTCCATTAACTCTTATTACATTCTTGGCAGAACTAAACTTCCTGTCTCTGGAACATCTCTGGCGTTGTTTTCCCCTCCTTTGCTGGTTCTTTGCTTGTGAGGAGTGACCATTCAAAGTTACAGTGGCACTGAAAAAAGTCACTTATGACTATTTTTTACACTTACAACTGTTGCAGCATCCCCACAGTCATGAGAGGCCAGGCGAGGAGATGCATGCCTCAATGTGAGTGATATTGAGTTGGCCACGCCCAGCCAATAACATTACCACCAAACCATGTCCACTCAGTCACATGACCACCAAGCCACTCCCACTGCCTAAGCCACATCCACAGAACCGGTTGTTAAAAATTTGAATCCCATCCCTACTTTAAACTAAAATTGAGGGGGAAGAGAGACCAATCTTTGGAACCTAATCCCAAGCATGTAACTTAGGAGAAGCAAGCAAGCAAGCAGACAGAGGGTGATGGGAGGGAGAAGCTCAGACACAAATGAGGAGATGCCTATATACTAGCACTCAAAGTTTGAGGAACAAGTGGGGAGAACTTGAAGTACTAATACACAAGAGTGGGTATGACATAGATGCAGGGGTGGGCTGATACAGGTTCACCCGGATTATGGCTGATTTGGCAAACCACCAAATTACACCCCTGGCTGGCCTCGGACACCCTGCCCTATCCCTCCTAGGAGTCTCCATGAGGCCTGTTTTGGATGCAAGATAAGTGCAGGGCCCGCATGGAGTCTTGAGGAGAGGAAAAAATGGGCCTCCCAGAAGTTCTGAATATCCAGAAATGGTCCCATTTTCAACTTCCAGAGGGCCTCCACAGCCCAGGGAGGCAGTTTTCACCCTCCCAAAGGCTCGAGGAAAGCCACCAGAGCCCAGGGAAGGTGAAATTCCCCCCCTCCCAGTTGTGCAGGAGGCCAACTAGGCCATGCCTACCATGGCCACACCCACCCAGCAACTGGACAGAGAACCTGTTGCTGAATTTTTTGACACCCACCCCTGAATAGATGCTGTTACTGAAATTTGATGGGATGAAACTCACAACTGGAATGTACCAACTTCTTTTTCTTTGTATGTGATTGCAAAATGCATAAGGCTTGGGGACCCTACTTCTCTTACACACTAAGATTAACTGGGCAGATGCTCAGCTTTGGAAAAAAAAAATCCTTAGGCTGGACAATTAATACCATAATCAGCCAATAGAGGAAGTAAAGAGTAAGGAACATGGAATTTCAGACTGAAATTCACAGGTTGCCCCAACAGGGCAGAAATTGGATAAATAAAGGCATTTGACAACCACAGAAAGATATTCACAAAATCTAACTTTCCCCATGCTGAGGATAACATTTTTCAAATCCAGGCATAATATCTTACCACCCACGCTAACTGCTGGAAGAAAGATATTCCAAAATATCATAAACTAAGCAGACCTGCCCATGTGACACTAAGGAGATCAAAGCCATTTTGCATGTATTTTTTATACTATAAATGCTACAGAGATATCAGGTTGGTTTGTAATCTGCCCTGATATGTAAAGGCCCTGTCACACTGGCCGACGGATGCAAAAATGTTGTAAAAAGGAACACAGAAGAAGAGATAAATGTTCCATCCATTTTAATCCGCTCTCAAAAGGGGCAAAAATTGCATAACCAGAGCGGATAACACAGAAAGGAACGGACGGGGGGAGGGACATAGGGCGGATGGAAAGTGGATGCTCCAACGAAGCCTAGCGGATGGAAGTGGATGGAAGCAGATGGCACATCTGCAGGCTTCCGGGAAGCACAGCAAAGCGGACGGCAACAGATACAGCGGATGCAGAGCGGACGCCGAGCGGATGAAGCGGATGCCGAGCGGATACCAAGCGGATGAAGCGGATGCAGAACGGAACCTAGCGGAAGCCTAGCGGATGCCTAGCAGAAGCTAGGCATTCACTGTGCATGTGGGGAGGATGCATTGCATCAGCGCCGCAGATATAAAGGGAAGCAACTCCCAAGCAGGTCAACATTCAGAGGAAAGACCTGCTTCCAGACACAGCTCTCCAGCCTGCCTGCCAGCCTGCCTGCCAGCCTGCCTGCCTGTCAGCCAGCCAGCCACCCAGCCAGCCACCCACCCAGCCAGCAACCTCACAACCATGGGGAAGAGAGAAGCCACAGCCATCTGCTGCCAGCCAAGAGGGACAGGGACACCCTCCACCCCCTGGCCCCCCATCTGCTTCTGCTGGGGCTTCTGCAGCCCGGGCTTGTTCTTCTGGGGCTGGGGTTTCTGCTGATGCTGCTTCTGGAGGAGCTGATGCTGCTGCTTATGGCGGTGATGCTTCTGCTCATGCTTACTCTGCTGAAGCTGCTTCCTGGCGGTGGTGCTTCTGCTGGTGCTTACTCTGCTGGCGCTGCTCCTGGTGCTGGTGCTTCTGTGGTGCTTACTCTGCTGGTGCTGCTCCTGGTGCTGGTGCTTCTCTGGTGCTTACTTCTGTTGGCACTGCTCCATCCTGCTGGTGCTCCTGGTCCTGCTGGTGCTCCTGGCCCTGCTCGTGCTCCTGATCCTGCTGGTGCTCCTGGTCCTGCTGGTGCTGCTGGTGCTGCTGGCACTGCTGGTGCTTACTCTGCTGCTGCTGATCCTGGTCCTGCTGGTGCTGCTGGTGCTGCTGCTGCTCGCTGCTAGTGGTGTGGAGGAGAAGCCCCTACAACCTGGAAGCCCCTCTGATGAGGGCCCATGTGGTCCTGCCAAAGGGAGATAGAGGCAAGATGCGCAGAACAGGAGAGGAGGCAATACAACATAGAAGAGGAAACATGAGGAGGAGGTGCTGGAGTGGCTGAGAGAGAACGAGTATCTGTGGCAGAAGGGACACAGGCTCTATATGGACACCAAAGGAAGCAGGCTGCTTGGAGAGAAAAGGCGGAGAGCGTGGGCTACACTTTGGAGGTGCTCCTCGGCTGGTGGAAGCACATGCACACCTGGTACAGGAAGCTGCACCTCAAGAAATATGGCCAGGCCACGGTCAAGCTGACGGACAGAGAGACCTATGTGATGGCCAAGTGAAGCTTCCTGGAGGTGAGATCCTCCACCGAGGAGCAGCCTCTCAAAACCCTCTCTCTCAGGCAGCCTGCTGAGAGCCAGTCCTCTTTCGGCAGAGGTCAGCTCCTGTCTCCAGGCAGCTATCAGTGGAACGTGCGACGACAGAGACACCCCCGACAGCTGTACTACCCGTGGCGGAGCACGTGGAGGACTCCCTGATGCAGTGGAGAAAGGAGACGGCACTTCCACCACAGCCCAACCTGCATCCACCCCCAGAATCCACCTCCACAGAAAAGGCAGAGAGGCAAACCGGAGGACAGAGCCACACTGTCCTGCTGGATAAAACAGAACATCAGGAGCAGCGGAGATCTCCTCTCTCAGCTGGTACACCAACGACTCCTCATCCTCCAACCGCAAGCCCTTCCTCACTATGTGAACCAGACCTCATGGACATGGCGGAACTCCAGTACAGGTGGTGAAGAACAGGATCACCGATTTGCTTCACAACCCTCCAGACCGAGATGAACCTGCTCCCACCCAGTCCAGGTCTGCTCCTCCACCCCAGGTGATGTCACTCCCCTTCAAGGCTTTCCACAGGCCCTCACCTTACCAAGGCTACGGCTACCAGGAGGGTCCAGCAGCACAGCAGCAGCCCTTTCCCAGTCCAGGCACATGTTCATCGATGCCACCGGTGCCACTGATGCCACTGATGCCACCCAGCCACCAATGCACACCATTTGCCACAGATGCACCGATGCCAGTCCTCACCCAGCTGCAGACCAGACAGCCCCACTAAAACTGCTCTTCCTCACCCCACAGCCAAGCCCAGCCTCAGAACATCTGTCATCGGGTACTGGGGCTGACACCCCACGTCATGGAGGAAGGGGCTCTCAACATCACGGGCCTGAGCCACTGTCTGAGAGCTTCCTTAACATGCGTCCCCTGTTGTCCCCTCGGGGCCAGGCACCGCAGTGGTGCTTTCAGACCAAGCACTGCAGCAGCACCCACCTCCACAGCACTGGACCCTTCACCCCTGAGACTGGGCACACCTCCGAGTGACCAAGAGGAGTGCCAGAGACTGGCTGGCTGGCTACCTGTTGACTTTATTTTTGCTTTGGACACTTGACTTGGTCATTTTTTCTTTTACAGCTTGTTTATTAATAAAGATTATCTTTGCTTTCACACACTGCTTCATTTATTTTATTAATAAAGTCTTGGTGAGAAAACTTTTAGAAATGGTTTAAGCCTTTTGCATGTTTTTGGATGGGTTAAGATAGCAGTGCGATGGGCAGGGATACCTTTGGGTTGGGTAAGGAATAGCAGTGGGATGGGCAGGGATACCTTTGGGATGGGTTAAGATAGCAGTGGGATGGGCAAGGATACCTTTGGGATGGGTTAAGATAGCTGTGGGCTATAAACCTCCAGTGCAAGCATAGTGGGACTGTATGGTCCACCCTCCCAGGTACCACACCTTTGGCCCTTCATTATCAATAACAATGTAAGCATTGATCCACACACTTGAACATAAACACAACTCTTTATAAATGCCCTATTCATTGTAGGCCCACCCAACATACATGGCCCAATCTCATCAGTGTGATGAGACAGGCTGAAGGAAGCATCCATTAATCATCTATCACATCCTGTCTTGCCACTCCCTGCTCCAGCTGGGGAGTTGCACCAGTGTCTCAGGAGGTTGCGCTGCTTCTTCCCTTCACGTGAGGCTCTGTTGGGGCCTTGCACATCCTCAGTGTCGATCAGGTTTTGCCCTTGCTTCCATTCCCCAGGCTCCATGTCCCCCATTGCTTGATGGAGGTCCACGAGCCTGTTCTGCAAGACTGGGTAGCAGGTGTGTAATGAGATTGTGCAGGATACAGAAAGCTTCCACGATCCTCCTCAACAGTCTCTGGGCGATGCTGCATGGTGGTGAGAAGTACCTGGAACCTGTTGCCAGGATGCCAAAGGCGTTCTCCACCACCCGCCTTGTCCTGGACAGCCTGTAGTTGAAGATCCTCTCTTCATGGGTGAGGCATCTGGAAGTGTAGGGCTTCATGAGGTAGGTTCTGAGGGAGAAGGCGTCATCCTCACAATGAAGTAGAGCACATCTTGTGTGTCGTTGGGCAGGGGTCTGGATCTAAGAAGCCCATGATGAGGTTGCATTCCAGCCCACCCTTGAGGTCACTTGCATTGTATACCTGGGCATCTGAAGCTGACCGTTGCCTGAAGCATCGATGTACATGAACTTTGTAGTCATCATCGCCCATGGCGAAAAGGATGATGCTGAAGAAGCCCTTGTAGTTGAAATAAGTGAGCCCCGACATGGCTGGAGCTTTGCAGGCCACGTGCTTCCCACTATGGCTCCAAACGTGTGAGGGAAGTTCCACTTCTGATACCACTGCTCTGCAACATTCTTCCAGCCTGCTTCAGTGGAGGGGCACTGGAGGAGCTCTCCCAGGTTTCTTCGATGATGGCCTGCACCACTTCTCTGACACACAATGCTGATGGTGTTGTGTGGCACCCTCCAGGCATACTGCATGCTCCTGTAATATGGTCCCAGAGGCCAGGTGGCGCAGAGTGAGTGCCACCTTGAGCCCAGGTTTCAGGCTGGGCTGGAAGTTGGTGCTCTGCTTGGTCCAACCTGGGTGTCAGCCGCTCCACAACTTCATCAAACCATGGCTGGAGGCATCCTCATGAAGTTCTGGAATGCACACGAGGGTCTTCGTTCCTCCAGCTCCACCATCAGCTTGTTGTACAGTCCGTACTCTGCTCTTCTCCCGATCCATCTTCGGACCTAGACGCTTCTTGGACGCCCTCCTTTCTTCCCGTAGAACAGTTGAAACACGCCTGTAGATGGCTTCGCACTGTTGCAGAACGATGGTGGCTACAAAAAGAGTGTGTTACGATCCATGGTGGAGATGACTGGATGCTGTGGAAGAGCAAGATCCAGATGAGGATGCAGAGGTTTGCACAGCAGGGCTGCTGGACTGAAAGTGAGAACCAGGTGAGTTGCTCCCCCTTTTTATAGGCAATATAGGTTTTCCCCTAGGTGTCCTTTTTGCATCTCTAGGCATCCTCTAGACATCCTTAATATCCAAGGATAGGATAACATCCTTAATATCCAAGATGCAAACGTTTTTTCTCTTTTAAATGCTTTCTATGCAAGCTGCATCTGCTTTCACTCCTTTCTCCGTCCGTGCTACTAATGCTGCATGTCCATTCCACATCCATTCGCTTCTCCCTGTGTCCGTTTAACCGCTGGAGCGGATTTGAGTTGCGCAGATGCAACAGTGGATGCCTAGCAGATGTAGCGGAACGCGTAACGGATGACGACGGATGCAGAACGGATGTTCCCCATATGCGTAGCGGATGCAGAATGGATGCATTGGATACATTTTCCACTCAAAAAGTTTTGGGCCCTCATTCTTCCGCCAAAAAGTTTTGAGCAGATAGAGAGGAAGAAATACAGATGCAGTGAGTACAGAACGGATGAATCGCGTTAACCAACGGATGGCAAGTGTTTCTCTCCATTTTACATCCTCTTTTCCAATCGGTGTACAGTGTGACATGGGCTTAAATTGCTCAGAAGGCCAGACAACTACTGTGAAACATCTCCTAGAATATTTGAAAGACTTTATCAATAGCTAAAGTCTCTTTTGCTACAATGAAAAGAAGTTGTATGTGGTTACAGAAATAATCACTTCTGATTTATTATAATTCCAAATTTAAACACATACTTGCAAATTTGTTTTTTTGATACATATTTTGCTTCATATACTAGTATTTTAAATTAACATTTTTACAGGTTGTTAATGCACCATTGTAGCAACGTATATCATTTTTTTTACATGTTATTTTATCTTTGCTATGCTCCTATTTTATTTCATGTGCTTGATTTACTTTGCTGTTGTATTTTTTAAAAAGTTTTGCTGGTCATTGCCAATGAACACCACCTTTTCATTTCCTTAACAGAGGTGTGTTTGTTTTGTTAACTTATGTGAGTAGTAAATCTGAGTATATGCATTGACCTGATGTATGCATTCCCGTATTAGAATTATATAAAATTATATATAATTATATATAAATATACAGAGACTTTCATTGCATCTGAAGAATATATCACTTGTATAATATATCATTTGTTCTTTGGCTGACTTTAAAACAAAAAATAAATTATCGGGGTGCTTCTATACCTAGTATGAAAAAGAGATCTAATGCAAGCAAAGAAACAATGGAACAATTCTGGTAAAAAGTCCAGATAGGAATCAGCTATGGATGTGTGGTGGTTAGAATGCAGTTTTGCAGGCTGACTCTGCTCACATTGCATGAGTTTGATTCCTTCAATCCTGACCGGCTTAAGGTTGATTCAGTCTTCCATATTTCCAAGGTCAATAAAATGAGGACCCAGGTTGTTTGGGGAAATATGCAAAGAGGATGTAAAATGGACAAAAAACTTTGCCTCCATGTACTCACTGCCTCCGTTTTGCTTCCTCTCTATCCGTCCAGCATCCACTATTGACATTTCATCCGCTCCAAAAGATGTGGGCTGCTTAAACTTTGCGCAGAAAATGTTATCCTTTCGCCATTCTGCATCCGCAACCAATCCGCTATGCATCCGTTATGCATCCGTTACGCATCCGCTATATCTGCTAGGCATCCGCTGCGCATCCGCGTAACTCGCATCTGCCCGAATGGCAGGGAGGAAGCGGAACTGATGCGGAACAGATGCAGAATGGCAGAATGGATGCCAAGCAGAAGAAAGCGTTTAAAATGGAAAAAACGTTTCGGCAGAGGGACCTATCTCGGATATTAAGGATGCCTAGAGGATGCCCAGAGGATGCAAAGGACATCTATACTGCCTATAAAAAGGGGAGCAACTCGTCTGCATCTCACTTTCCCAGCAGCAGCAACCACCTGTGCAGACCTCTGCAGCCTTCATCTGACTCTTCTCTTCCACAGCATCCAGTCATGTCCACCGTGGATCGTACCACAGTCTTTTGGCAGCCACCTTCCTTCTGCAACAGTATGAAGCCATCTACAGGCTCTGTGAACTCTTCTATGGGAAGAAAAGGAGGCGGCCAAGAAGCATCTGGGTCGAAAATGGATCGGGAAAAGAGCAGAGTACGGACTGTACAACAAGCTGATGGTGGAGCTCAGGAACGAAGACACTCGGGCATTCCAGAACTTCATGAGGATGCCTCCAGCCATGTTGACGAAGTTGTGCAGAGCCTGACACCCAGGTTGACCAAGCAGAACCTGGAACCTGGCCATGATGTAGGTCTCTCTGTCTGTCAGCTTCACAGTGGCCTGGCCAGATTTCTTGAGGTGCAGCTTCCCGTACCAGGTGTGCAATATGTTTCCACCGGCCAAGGAGCACCTCTGAAGTGTAACCCATACTCTCTGCCCTCTCTCTCTAAGCAGCCTGCTTCCGCTTGGTGTCCCTACACCGGTTTCCCTCTCGCACAGATAGTCGTTCTCTCTTAGCCACTCCAGCACCTCATCCTCGTGCGCCTCCTCAATGTTGTATTGCTCCTCTCCCATCCCCACATACGCCTCTTCCTCCCTTTGCCAGGAGAGAATGGGCCCTCATCAGAAGGGCTCCCAGGTAGTAGGGGCTCTCTCCACACCAGCAGCAGCAGCAGCATCAGCAGGATCATCATCATCATCCTCATCGTCATCCTTACCAGCAGGATCATAATCATCATCATCATCATCATCATCAGCAGCAGCAGCAGCAGCAGCAACAGGATCATCAAACATCATCATCAGCAGCAGCCGCAGCAGGATCAGCAGCAGCAGGACCAGCGGAGCAGGATCAGCAGCAGTAGAGTGAGCACCAGCAGGGCCAGCAAGTCCAGGAGCACGAGCAGGACCAGGATCACGAGCAGGACGAGCAGGACAAGCAAGACAGGAGAAACGAGCAGGACGAGCAAGTCCAGGAGCACGAGCAGGACCAGCAGGACCAAGAGCAGCTTCAACAGCACCAGCAGAAGCACCATCACCAGGAGCAGCTTCAGCAGAAGCCCCAGCAGAAGCAGAGTTAGGGGCAAGGGTGCGGGAGGTTGGCCCTGTCCCTCTTGCTAGGGATGGCAGCAGGCTGCTGAGGCTTTCGCTTCCTCCCATGGTTGTGGGTTTGCTGGCTGGCAGGGAGGCTGGAGGCACGGAGGCTGGCAGGAAGCCAGGCACCAAGGCTGGCAGGCAGGCACCAAGGCTGTCAGGAAGCCTGGCAGATTAGGCTGGCAGGAAGCCTGGCAGGTAGGCTAGCAGGAAGCCTGGCAGGTAGCCTGACAGGAAGGCTGGCAGGCAGGCAGCAGGCAGGCACCAAGGCTGGCTGGAAGGCAGGCTGGCAGCAAGGCTGGCAGGCAGGCATGCAGGCAGGGCAGGCAAGGGAACTTGAAGTGTCCAGCAGCAGGTCTTATCTCGGAATGCTGGCTACGTGCGAGCTGCTTCCCTTTATATCCACGTGGCTTGAGCAATGCATCCCCCCGCATGCGCAATTAACGCCAGGCATCCGTTCGGCTTCCGCTGTGCATCCGCTGTGCATCCGCTGTGCATCCTCTGTGCATCCGCTTCATCCGTTCGGCGTCCGTTCTGCATCCGCTGTATCCGTTCCGCATCCGCTTCGCTGAGGCCCCGGAAGCCCTGCGGTTGCGCCATCCGCCCCCATCCGCTTCCTCCCCCTCTGGGCTTCCGTTCCGCATCCGCTTTGCATCCTCCCTGTTGTCCTCCGCCGTGTCCGTGTTATCCACTCCGGTTATGCAAATTGTTGCCCTTTGAGAAGCGGATAACAACGGATGGAACATTTTGCTCGTCCGTTGTGTCCTTTTTGCATCCGTTGGCCGGTGTGACATGGGCTTTAGAGAATGTTATAAAGTACTGTGTAGTGGTAGTGAATCTAACTGATTCAATACTAACATATTGCTAGTAAAATATGTCTTTTGCTATAATCCTACTTACTCAACCATCTTCTCCATCACTTCCCTTAATCTTTAGTAGAATTCTATTCCAGTCCTCTATTTTTAAAATGACCTCAGTATTTTCAGTCGCAGAAAAGTAATAGGAAAAGAAGTATTATCCCAAAGTACTTCAAATGGTTTCTGATGTAGCTCTATACTTTTTCAACATATTGAATTTCAGGTGAAGTTTGAGAGGCTCGTGACAAAATACTTAATAATAAAAGTTAACACAACCATAGCAGAAATCTTTGTGTTAATAAAAATCAGCTCCATCTGTAGATTTTTTAATGATTGATAACAATCATTTTGTTTTGTTTACATTTTAAGATAATGATATCTTGTTGAAAAGACATTACCTGAACAAAGAAGGGAATATGTTAGGAAGATACCTATATGTTAGGAAGCTGAAAATCTATACAGTTTCATAGATGATCCTGTAATTTCTATTTGTTTTCTGCCAAAATCTGAGAGAGAATAAATAATTAAACAATGTATATTGTAACTGATAGGTATACAGGAGAGGGAGAAGGAAGTGTATCACATATCTTATGATATCATCACACACACAATGATATTATGACATTGATGCCAGTTGAGACTCATAATTGAAGCAAATTACATGATTCATATCATTTGACTGGCCATAGCATTACACATCTGATGTCTTTGTATGTTATACTAGAAACCTATGATGATCTCTTCCTAGAACTATATGCAAAACAGATTTTGGCAACTAGAAGCCTGGAAATTAAAAGTCCAACGCCACTTTGGAAAAGTGAACTTTTGATTTATAAATATGATTTTTTAAAAGAAATGACCATTTTATAGTAATAACTATATTTTGTATAGTTTTAAATATTGTTTTTATAATAAGCATCTAGTACCAGAAAGATATTTATTTTTATATGAATATTTTCTACCTTGGTATTATAAGTAGGTTGAGCTTATTAACCATCATCACAATCTGATTTGTACATACTGCTCTTATCTTATTTTGCAGTTTCTTCTCCTTTTCCCATCTCTGTAGTTCTTTATGAAAATGTTGCATTGATCCTACTACAGTCCTTTTACCCTGCTGCTTACTAACAAGCGCTTTCAAGAACTGCTATTTTAAAAATGATTCTAAGCTTCACAGTCTCTAATTTCTTTTGTCTGTTAAATTCTAAAGCCTTGTTCATATTTTAACTGTATTCCATCAATCAATTTCAAAGCACAATATGCTATTATTTTATTTTTTATGTAGTATGGTATTTGATTGTCAGATAAAATATAAGTATTGTAAATCTTTAGACAAACAGTTTTGTAATCCAGTGGTTATACCAGCTGGAAAAATTTGGATTTGTAGTCCTGACACATCTGGAAGACATCAGATTGGGGGGAAAGTATTCTGTCACAATACATTCCTTGACATTCTAACACAAATACTTGTGAAAAATGAGAGGTCAGTAAATGCTGGTCCTATATAGATGGCCTGTTCCCATATTTTTAGACTCAAATAATAAGAGCAATAATAATAACAATAGCAATAGCATTATTTTCTAACAAATAATATATTATTAGCAACATTACTACTAAGTACTGCTTAAGCATTGCTTAGCTTTTATAGATTTTTTTTCACATGAAACTATTTGTTTCCAGATACATTATCTGGACATCGTAAAATAGCCTTCCATAACCAATATGTAAGTATTTTGTAAACTCTTTCACATATTTTGAGGACTGAATTTCTTATTATGCTGCTCCTGAGATATTATTTCAGCAACTATCTCAATAACATATTAAGAAGGAAATTCTACAATGATGATTATCTTGTCTACCAAAGATAAGTGTGTTCCTTTGAGCCATTCTCTTTAATTAGCATTATAGTGGAAACTTCAGCTGAGCAAACCTGTCCTTTGGCCTGCATAGTTATGCATCCTCTATTGCAAAGAATAACCTTCCATGTGAAGAGATGGTAGAGGTAAATATCATAGAGGTAAATACCATTTACCTCTATACCATAGATATATACCTCTATACCAAAGATATATACATAAATACCATCGAGGTAAATAACATCTATTTGATGGTATCCTGTCTTTAGAAGGTTATCCAGTTCTATTCTTGTTTAAAGCCAAAGAACTATGTGAACATATATGTTATATTTTAAATTAAATTAGCATAACAATTGATAACTGCACATTTTTGCCTCTAGTTGCTTTCCCTTTTAAAGGATATCCTGCTGGGATTTTTTTTCATTTTGGTATAGTATGTCTTGTATTTCCTTTTCCTTATAATGTATCTTCCCATCTTTTTCTAAAATTCCTGTGAGCTATCAGACTGCAAAAGTCTAGATTGCTATTAGATGGCAGATATGATCATCCAAGTATTGGAATGTGAGGCAAATTGAGTAAGGCAGAAAATCCTATGCACTGGCTTATGCATATACATATGAACAACTGGAAATTAGAGATTCTCATGATTTCATCAGTCCCTTCCTTCATATATTAGAATAAATGCAGCTCGGGTTAAAAAGACAGTGAAAATTTGATGGGGAAATTAGACGTATGCCAATGTTATTCTTCCTAAAAACTGTTTTCTTTGTCTGACTATCTTCTTGGATTAAAAATGAAAATATATAATTTTCAATGGACTAGTTTAATGCAATTACTCATAAAGTTTACCTTCATTCTTGGAAAGCTCCAATATGGAAGATCTAATGGTGCTGGCCTCCTTTAAGAGTAATGTAGAAGGAGAGACATCTGCCTTGTTTCCCTTTCCCCCTGGATTTATTTAAAGGTCTTGTCTCCCACTGAAACCAATGAAAGAAATCTATGTGAGTTTCAGACCTGATGTTGCTTATACATTTGAATGTAAGGAAAAACTAGTGACCTTATGATCTAACAGATCCATGGGTCCTCTTGATATTTTTCACACATCCCTAATATATAACATTTCATTTCTTTCCAGCTTGCTCAGGTGTATGTGAGAAAGGATTAATTCAAAGTTGGACAGTATTCCATTCTCAGGGGATGAAATCTGAATAATTCTGTGATCTCTGAGACACTCCAAATGCTTTAAAGTTCTGATCATTTTAATGGCCATCTCAAACACAAGGAGAAGAATTCCCCATAGAAACAAATTTGACTCAAAAGGAAACCAGACTTATCTTACACCTATTATAATCAAGCCATTCCATGGAAGTAATAGAAAAATAGAGTCAAACAATTTAAAGGATAGGACAGAAGAAAAGCCTTTTCTGCCATGCGTATTGATTTTAAAAATTTTTAAATTAAGAGACAAGATGAAGCAAGATTAGAAAAGTGCACTTTTAATAATGAGGAAGTGACTTGGTATGTACCATCAGTGACTGCATAAATTTCATAAATTTCACGTGGGGTTAAATGGAAGGTGTTCTGGGAAGCTGATGAGTTATTGAGAGTCATCCTTCTAGGGATGGTAATAATCAGTTTTATCTGACCCATCACTTCAGAGGGTTAGAAATTGAGATCCTTGGTAAAAAGAGTCTGTCAGTACATTTCTGGACATAATTCACAAGCAAAGAGTATTTTTTTTTCCTTCTTAGTAGAGACAACAATTCTCATAAAGGCTTTGAATATGGTGGCATCTGACAGAAGTAATTACATCTATCTGTCAGATGTAATAACATTCACTGGCCATCCACACACATTCATCTTTCAGATTTATTTTTAATCATCATCCCCAAGACCATCTTTTTCTAGTCTCTGTTCTCCATAATTCACACCAGTTTATTCTAACACTGTTGACAGGGTTTTTGCAAAGTCAAGTAATAGTAGCACTTTAGATAGGACATATGTCAACAATGAACCAAAGTTCTTTTGCATATTGTTTACAACTTGTCTCCTTTCTCTCTTTAGGACATAAAGTTTCTTTTCCATTAAAATATTACATGGATGCCATTTATTAAAAGGAGGTTGGATAGGAGTTTGTCATGACAAACAACATATAACTTAGATGTTAGGAATCTGAGTGCTTACAGTTTATAATTGGCAAAAGGTACACATAAGATGGAGGTGTGATGGCTCAATGTTTAAAGATGCTGAACTTGTCAGCTGGAAAGCTGAGAACCTGGATTGGAAACCTGAGCACTACATGATAGGGGTAAGCTCCTATTACTTGCCCCAGCTCTTGCTCACTTTGGAAATTCAAAAGCATGCTAATGCAAGTAGATAAATAGGCACCACTTTGATGGGAAGATAACAGAGGAGTGAAATGTAACAATGGTAATGAGCATCTCCCCCAAGAGTAGTTAGACAGGAAAAACTTTCCCTTTACATATTCTACACTTGACCATATCCCAAAGGTTGAGAAGTGATTGGCAGATCATAGATGTAAAAGTAAATAGGAAAATAGCTAAGTCAAAGAAACCCTGCAAGGAAATTGGAGTAAAGGAGAAGGGAGTTCACCCTGAACAGTATGGAAAAAAGATTTAAAATGTGGAATTCTGGATGCAAAGAGATGCAGGTAAGAAGAACAAAATCAGACCCATCTAATTCTCCTATCACTCTTTTTATATTTTTTCAGACTCTTGTTTTTATGTACACTTTTTGTTCTAGTACATTTTTGTATCTTTTAGTTTTTCATAATTTTTATTTTTGTACTGAACTTATCTCACCCTCATTTTGCTGGTCTATAACTGTAATAAAGATTTCATTTCATCTAAAATGGCTAGTCTACTGAAAAGAAGGACCAGGATAGACATGATAGCAGTGCTCCAATATTTGAGGGGTTTCCACAGAGAGGAAGGGATCAAGCCATTTTCCAAGGCACCTGAAAGCTAGACAAGAAATAATGGATGGAAACTAATCAAGGAGAGATTCAATCTAGAAATAAGGAGAAAAGTTATGGACAGTGAGAACAATCAACCATGGAACAGCTTGCCTTCGGAAGTTGTGAGAGCTTCATGTCTGCCTATCTGAAGTTCAAAGGACTGCCTAGCAAATTCCATTGGAATCCAAGAGAATCCATCCACCCACTAAAGACAAGAGTGAGATGCCCCAGTATGTGATGGTTGTAGGCCTGTAGAGACAAAGAGATAATTGAATCTGGATGCACCAGAAAGGAGGTCTAAGTCATGCAAAGTGAGAATTTTGTAAAGCAGCTAATGTCTGCATATCTCTGTCAGAGGAAAAGTTGAATGTATTATGTGACTGAAAATACATTGTCCTTTTCAAGAACCCAACAGGTAGGCGAGAGAGTTAGTGAGCATAGAATTCTGTAGTTACTGTTATATAAAATTAGCCTTGTATCTGAGTAAACTGGTGGTAGATCTCTATGGTTACTGTTTTAATTTAACAAGTAAATGAGCTGTTCACAATCTTTGGTACTGAAAACAGGAAAATCAAGACATGATAGTAGTGTTCCAAGAGGAGCTGCTACAAAGAAGAGAGGATCAATCTATTTTCCAGAGCACCAAAAGGCCAAACAAGAAGCAATTGGTGAAAATTAACCAAGGGGAGAAGCAACCTAGAACCAAGGAGAGATTTCCTGAGAGTAAGAAAGAATAAGAAAAATAAACCAGTGGAACAGCTTGCCTTCAGAAATTTTTAAAAAGGCTGAACAGCCATTTGTCTGAAATGGCATAGGGTCTCCCACTTGAACAGGGGGTTGGACCAGAAGACTTCCAACATCCTTTTCCACTCTATTATTCTGTTCTGTTCTACTCTGTCTATTCATAACAATAGGCTTTTGAAGTCTGATTGGTTTTGTGGAGGGATTATTGTCTTACAGTAAGTAAATAAGCAAGATAGTAGCAGTCTGGTTAAAGGGGTCTTGATAAGAGTTAAATAAGTACTGGTTGGAAGATCCAACTTTGGACCTACATTCCAACCAGTATATAAAAAATTGGTTACCTATAGTCTACACACATAAATATGCAGCATCTTTTTTTCCCCTATCCCAATATACTAACAATTACTTCCCAACGCCTACGGCCTATGCCAAGGAAGAGTCATCTTGAATTAATTTGTACTTGTGGAACAACGGTATGTCCCTAAAGACAAACATTTCAGTATTATGGACACATGTTGTTCCTCCACTCTTCAAGTTCTACCACAAAAATGCAAATAAAAAAACCAGTTGGCCTAGAATAGGTCAGGATGTTAGAATCAGATTCCTGTTCTCAGGAAAGAAATATCATCATGGAGCAGAAGAAATTACATTTTAGTGGTGAGCAGTTTAATGAGATGTACATGTGATACTTGAAGCATGAGTCAATGTCTTCCTTTAAGCCCATGTCACACTGCACCAACGGATGCAAAGAGGATGTAAAATGGAGAGAAACGCTTGCCATCCATTTGGAAAACACGTGCATCCAGTTGTGTACTCACTGCATCTGTCTGATTTCATACTCTCTATCTGTCCAGCATCACGTCTACTGTTGGATTTCATCCGCTCGAAAAGATTATCTTACGGCACAAGACAATATTTTGAGCAGATGCAAGTGATCCAACGGGTTCCGTTATACATCCATTACCGCACATGGCGGGGTAAACATGGCCGTTATACGGTCCACTTCATAATCCACGTTCCACACATCCACAATAATCCACGTATATCCTGACGAGGCACCACTGCCATTCCGTGCACTCCAAATCACGGCTCCAGTGGAAACAGACACAGGGAGGAAGCGAAACGGACGACACGAACGGCACACCAGTGTTAGTACACGGACGTAGAAAGGATGGAAACGGATGCAACTCAGATAATAAAGCATTAAAAAAACAGAAAAAACATTTGTATTAGGGGATGTATTCTCGGATATTAGGATGTCTCGGAGGATGTCTGAAGGAGACAGAAGGACCACCTAGTGGAAAACCAATATTCTATAAGAAAGGGGAGGACAATCACTCTGGATATCACTTTCAGTCCTAGCACGACGTGGGTGCACACCTCTTCAGCTTTGCTTTTGGTCTCTTTCCACAGCGATCATCTTCTCCCACCAATGATTCATTGCACGCTCCTTTTGGTAGCCCCACTCATTCAACACCAAGGAATCCAAGAGCCTCTTCAGGCTCTTTTCACCTTTTCTATTGGGAAGAAAGGAGGCGGCCAAGAAGTGGTGTGGTCAATGATGGATCGCTGAGAAGAGCTCTGCACTATGGATGTTATGACAGCTGAGCATGTTGACAGAAAGCTGAGGATACCAAACGAAGACTACTCGTGCCATTCCAGAACTTCATGAGGATGCCAGTCCAGCCATGTTTGAACTAAAATTGTGAGCATCTGCAGACTCAGGTTTACCAAGGTAACCACCAACTTTCCATGCCCAGCCTGGACTCTGGTGTGAGAGGTGGCCCAGCTGACTCTTGTTGCCACCTGGCTTCCGGAACTACCCATACAAAACATGCAGATGCCTGGAGGGTTGCCACACAACACCATCAGGACATTGTGGTCAGAGGAAGTGGTGCAGGCCATCATTGAAGAATACGTGGAGGCTCCGTCCTATTGCTCCACCACGAAAAGGCTGGAGGAAAGTTCGGACCAGAACAGTTGGTTATCACGGAGTGGTGGAACTTGCCCCACACCATTGAAAGCATTAGAATGGAAGATGTGCCTGCAAAGCTCTCAGTCAAGAGGGCCACTTATTTCAATCCTACAAGGGCTTCTTCAGTATATCATCTCCTTCTTTGCCATGGTCAATGCTAACTACAAAAGTCATGTTTACCATCGATTGCTTCAGGCAACGGTCAGCTTCAGATGCCCAGATATACAAATAGCCAGTGGACCTCAAGGAAGGGCTGGAACAAAATCTCAAACTCCATTGTGGGCTTCCCAGATTCAAGGACCCCCTGGCCCACATGACAAACACAAGATGTGCCCTACTTTCATCGTTGAAGTGATGACACCTTCTCCTCCAGAACCTACCTCAATGAACACGCCCCCTATAGTTCTCCGACTCGCCTGACCCGTGGAAGACGAGGATTCTTACAACTATCAGGCTTGCCTCAGCGCGCAAGGCGGTGTGCTGAGAACGCCTTTTGGCATCCTGGACAAAACAGGTTCAGTGGTACTTCCTCACCACAGTTCCAGTCACATCGCCCCAAGGACCGTGAGGATACATCGTGGAAAGACTTGCTGCATCTCTGCACACATTCTCCATGCGCCCCACTACCCTAGCTATTGCAAGAACAGGGCTCGTGCGACCTCCAACACGGCTAATGAGGGACCATGGAGCCTGGTAAGAAGAAGCAAAACCTTTTGATCAAAGTTTACTGTGGGTGTGAAAGCGCCCCAAACCAAGCAGCTTCATGTGAAGCGAGAAGCAGCGGCAACCCCTGAAACCACTGGTGCAACTCGCGCAGCTGGGACGCAGTGGAGCAACGTGGCAAGACATGGATGATAGCATGGTTAAATGGATGCTTCCTCGAGCCTGCTGGTACTAACCACTGATGAGGTTTGCCATTTATGTTGAGTGCCTACAATGAACAGGGCAGATTACATAAAGAGTTTTGTGTTTATGTTGAAATGTTTTGATTGATATCCGTCCATTAAGTAGTTGGCGTTCTACTGACTAATACAGAGGCACATAGTGTGGCACCTGGGATGAGGTGGGACCATACTGTCCCACTATGCTTGCACTGGACGGCTTATCTACCCACGCTATTACCCATCCCACAGCTATTACCCATCCCAAAGGTATCCCTGCCCATCCCACAAGGCTCCATTACCCACTCCCACAGGTGATCCCTCCCATCCCACAAGCATGCAAGGCTTAACCATTTTTCTAGAGACAGGTTATACCAAGAATGTGAAACGCAATACCATCTGAGTACCGTGTGTGACGGCCGCAAGATAATCCTTATAATATAAACAGTTATAAGGTGTCGGACTTTATTTAAAAACTAAATAGGAAAGCCAAGAAAAAGTGTGTTGAAAGCAAAGTAAATTAAAAACAACGGTAACCAACTCAGTCTCTGGCAATGTTTCAGTCACTCTGAGGTCCACGTCCAGATAGTGCTAAGGGGACAGGACTGTGAGGTGGTTCAGATGGCTTGGAGTGCTGGTCTGAGGTCAATTGGGCCGTTTTGCACATGGGTGCCTGGCCCGAGAGGACAACAGGAGGTTGGTGCCTCGGAGAATCTTCGAAGCTGGCTCAGCCCAAGTGTGATGAGTTGAGGAGCCAGCCAGCGACCTGGGATGGTCAAGGCACAGGACCGATGAAAGATGTTTCTGAGGCCGGGCTTAGTGGAGGAAGAGGAGTGTAGTGGGATGTCTGCCTCTGCAGGGTGAGGTGAGGCTTCTGTGGCATGCGAACAATTGTGGCATCCAGTTGGCATCGGTGGCATTCAGGGGCATCTGTGGCGGCCGCTCCGGTTGGCATCGGTGGCACCTGTCCCGAGTAACCTGTGCCTGGACTGGGAAGGGCTCTGCCTGTGTGCTGCTGGAAGTCCTGGTATCCGTAGCCTTGGTAGGTGTGGGCTGTTGAAGAGCCTTGGAAGGCTGGACATCCCTGGGGTGGAGGAGCAGACCTGGACTGGGTGGGAGCAGGTTCAGCTGGGGCCTGGAGGGTGGTGCAGCAGCGCTGTGATCCTCTCTTTCATGACCTGTGTACTGGGCCTCAGGTGCCATGAGGGTCTGGGTCAGTAGGTGAGGAAGGGCGTGTGGGTTTGAGGATGGAATCTCGAAGACTGTACCAGCTGAGAGAGGAGATCTGCGCTGTTTCTTGATTGTGTCCCTGATCTCCAAGAGGACAGGTGTGGCTCTGTCCCTCCGGTCTGGCTCTCTGCCTGCTTTCTGTGGAGGTGGAAGCTGGGGGGGTGTGGGTGTGGGTGGTCTCTTCTGTGTCGCTGCTTCTTCTTGCTCCATGTGTGTGAGAATCCTCCACATCCTCCGGTATAGGGTGTGCAGCTGTCGGGGGTGGTCTCTGTCGCGGGGCTCACACCGCCTGGACATGGTTGCTGTCTCCTGGCCAGAAGAGGACTGGCTGTCTGTTGGGCTGCCTTTAGAGTGAGGTAGACAGAGGTGCCTTGCTCCTCGGTGGTGGACCTCACCCTTCAGGAGCTGCACTTTGCCATGACATAGCTTCCCAGTCGTTGAGCGGACCGTGGCCTGGCCAGACTTCTTCAGGTGCAGCTTCCCGTACCAGTGTGTATATATGCTTCCACCACCCAAGGAGGACATCAGCAGTGTAGCCCAGGCTCTCGCCTTTCTCCCTCCAAAGCCGCCTGTTCTGCTTGGTGTTCTCGATAGGCCTTGGCCCTTCCTCCATATGTACTCTTCTTCCCTCAGCCACTCCAGTACCTCCTCCTCATGCTCCTCTGCAATGGAGTACTGCTTCCTCTCTCCCTTCTCCTTGCCTCTTCCTCCCTCTTTCAGGGCCTTCAGAAGCAGGACCTCATCAGCTTTCAGGGCTTTGGGGCTGGTCCAACCACAGCAACATCAGGAGAAGCAGCAGGCAGTAATCAGCACCAGCACCAGCAGGACAGCACCGAGCAGAAGCAGCAGCAGCAGTCCAGGGTAGGATGGTGGATCTTATCCCTCTTTCCAGGGCTGGCAGAAAATGGCACAGGCTTCTTCTTCTTCCCCATGGTGTTCTCTCGAAGATGTGTCTGGCAGCAGGTCTTTCCTCTGAATGCTGGCCCTGTGCGAGCTGCCTCCTTTTATATCCATGGGCTGACGCAACGCATCCTCCCCGCCATGCGCAGTGAACGCTATGGCATCCGCTATGCATCCCTACGCATCCATGTCATTCCACTACGCATCCGCTCTGCATCCACTCTGCATCCGCTCTGCATCCGCTCTGCATCTGCTCTGCATCGCTCTGCGTCCACTATGCATCTGTATCCATTACGCATCCGCTCTTTCCGCTTACGTGTCTGCTTCTGCTACCCCCGGAAGCCCTGGGACATTTGCCATCCGCTTTCCATCGGCTCACCCTAGGCTTCCGGTTGAGCATCCGTTTTACATCTGCACTACGTCCTCCCCCCATCCATTCTTTTCCGTTCTTTTTATGCAAATTTTTGCCTTTTTGAGAGCGGATAAGAACGGATGGAGCCACCCCCGGATTTTTGGCCGACCGCTGTGTCCTTTTACATACGTTTTGCATCCGTTGGGCAATGTGACCTAGCCTTTAACTTTCAGGATTTGAAGTGTGATAACTAGAATATAATTATGGTGTGAAAGTTTTGCTTAAAACAGACAATTCTATTTGTCTTCACATCTAATATATCTAGGCACTATGTAGCTTACCAGGACTAAGCTCCATGGAAATTAAATTTAGTTTACTCCTATGAAAAGAGTGAGGGAGAAAACAGTTTAGTAATGTTTTCATTTATTTCATTTATTCCCATTGAAAAAATTAGACCACAGGTACTGAATAAGATCAAATGTAGTACAGGATTATCAGAGTTTATGAAGACAGACATTGCTGGCTGCATGCTTTGACTCTGCTACAGAACTTTAAAAAAAAAAACTTTAACTAAAGCAGCAAGCTTCAATCAGATTATTAGGCAGATTAATCAACACCTTTTTAATTGGCAATGGCAAATTCCAATTTTAGCCTTGCAATCTTAAACAAGTGGTGACCCCATCTGTTAATTGCCACCTGGACAAGATATATGTCTGCTGTCAGGAATTCTGGAAAACTCACTGCTATTCTTCCGGCTTCAAATCCTAAGAGGCTGTCAGTCTCTGGTATAAGCAATTTATCCATTACTGTTGGAAAGCAATGTATTCAGACATGGCTTATTGAATTATTCCTTTTATATCTCCTACAACATCTCAACTGAGCTTTAGTAAACAAGGTTAAATTGTATAATTAAATTGATTAAATTATTAATGGGGAAGCTACCAACAATGCTGTATGAGCCATTATAATCTTTCTTCCTAACTGCTTCAGACCAATCTTAGAAACATCGAGAATCCAGTCTTTTATTTAGTCTTTCAGTCTATGCTCTTCACTCAAAAATTTGCATCTATTTAAAATAAAAATAAAGAAAACCACACTTAGCAATGGTTTAGAGCAGTGGCCACCAACCTTTTGGGCATCAGGGATAGGTTCTATGGAGAGAGGTTTTTCCACGAATCAGAGAGAACATGGTTTGTGTGCTGCCTGCCTCATGTGCATGGGACTTTGCTAGTTTGCATGGCCTGGTTTCTGGCATGCCATGAACTGGAATTGGGGAACCTCTTCACCAGCCTAGAAGTATTTGCTTTATAATATAGCAGACAAAATGTTGGAAGTGGTGCAGTGGCCTAGATGTGGAGCTCTCACCTCACAATCAGAATGTTGTGAGTTCAATCCTAGATATTATGCAGATATTTCTCTCTCTGGGCACACTGAGAATATAGCAGCTGAACAAAATTCTGCATTGGTGACAGGAAGGACATCCAGCGCTTAAAACACTCTGCTAGCTCCATTCAGTTGCCCTGCAAGGAATTATGGGGTCATTAAATGAAGAGGATGATAGTATACAAATGTTCATTTATTATGAAATGCCACTGTTCCCAGGGACAATCTCGAGGGGAACAAATATGACTATTCCATTTATTTCTTTTAAAATTGTATTTTATATTGGTTAGGTTTTTTACTCTTGTGCTGTCTAATTTCCTCACTTTTGAACTAGTTCTTAGATCTTTCCATCTCATAATGTTCAGTGGAAGTTTTCAGTTATGAGTACTTTTGCTGACATCAAGGAGACTCCTTATGGAGCAAGATGTTTCAGCTATAGCTTCGCTCAGCAGGGCCACAAACACACATGATGATCTCTATATACCACTGAGGTCCAACTGATTTAACATCTGTCTCATGTCTCTGCATTGTGCAAGTGAGGCCTTACCCAAGAATAAGGATGTCATCATGGAACTTCTAAATGTTAAAAAAGGCAAAATAAAAGAGAAAAGGATGACAGCTCCTGAAAAACATCATGGATTCTGCTTTATGTTCATTGCTAAAGCTCAGTCACTTTCTTATTTCTCCATGTTGTTCTTTGGTTAATATATGTGTTTTTGTAGAATTGTTCCTTCCTTAAAGACAAACCATGAAAAAATCAGAATAAAGATAAAAGTGAAATAATCCTTCCTCACTACATAGCAGTTTGATCTTAAAAGTTATCTTAAAAGATGATTGGAATAGGACTTTTTTTAAAAGTTCAGTGCCACACTCAAAATCCAGCTTCAGTCTGAGGCTGATAAATCAGAAAGGAAACGATCTGATGAAAATTGAAGGTGTTGTAATATACTAAGATAGAATGTCTATGGAGATTCTCAACCATCCAGATCATGGTTGTCCCAGAGATGCTTTTTCAAGAGGCAACTGGATTTTCTGATTTTTCAGACTTTTTTCTTCAACTCTGAAGAATCTTCTTGGATGAGAAGTGAAACTCCTTCAAAGAAAAAAAAAAACCAGAAAGTTCCATTGCCACTTGAAAAAGCACTTTTTGACTAAGAGTGGAAAGAATATAGTCACCTTCTATCATAGGAAAATATTAGTTTCATAAGAGTGGGGTGGGAGGGGGAAATCATGGAATGGACCAAGGGGATACTTGGAAATGATTGAAGCCTACATCCTATCGCTCCGTATAAATACAGTACTTGTTTCTGCATTTGGGAACTGACAGCATAATCTTCCATTTTTAAAATCAAAATCTTCTGCATGGGCAGGTGTATTATGTTTAGATGCTGAAAAGAAAGCCATTGATGTGGGACTGAATGAGAAATACCTATTCTTTTGTGACAGGAAGAGAACAGGTTTGGGCCTGATGACAGATGAATTGATATTATAGTCACTATAGCCTCTATATGGTTGTAAGTGTCAAATGGTCAAGCCACTAGTTGTGTAAACAAAGGACTATACACAGCAGCAAGGAATAACTGGTATTTCCCAACATATTTTTCCCTACCTTGGTTGCAAAGACCAAAAAGAAAAAAAGAAAGGATGTGGGCTGGGTTTATTGTGTGTTTTTGATGCCACGAGTCAAAAGCTAATGCCTTTGGTTTGTACCTCATCATATTTTGATTTAAAACAGGCAAAATAGTCATTTCAAAGACTATATTATTAGTGTACCTTTTTATTGCTGGCAAGTATCCCAAGGAAATAATGCTTGTAAACAAGAGCTGGCTCTAAGACATCCACATTTTACTATGACAAATGTTTTAGGAATTGCCTGTGTTCAATGAGAATTGTAAAAATGGTCACACAAAATTATCTAGACACTTGCATATGCTCCATTTCCTCTTCTAGAATCCCATACACAATTTGGACAAACACATATTCACATATAGCTGTCTACAATGTATGGATACTTATTCACTAAACTGCCTTATATACAAGAGAGTGATTCTTTTTAAGGTTGGAGGTTCATTCTCTGAGCTTGTGGGTTGGCTTCTGAACATTTCTTTACCACTGCCGAAGAACATGTCTAACTCTGACATACTCTAAATTCTGCTGAAGATGTTACCTAGCCTGCTAATGAAACATTTAGAAACCAACCCACAAACCTGGAGAATAAACCTCCACCTTCATCCTCCACCTGAGCCACAAATATTCACCACTATGACTCCTCTTTGTTCTGATGGTTGCAGTAAAGAATGACCTTCTCCTTGAGGAAACCCAAAAGTAGAGGAGTCACGGAATGTTTGGAAATTTGAAACTCTATGGCACTTCTTGTTCAAGGAGCAATTCCATGGATTGTCTGAATCAACAGTTTCCCATCCTGTGTTGTAACCTCTGCATGTGTTTCCTTGATCCTTCAATACATCTAACAATAAGACAAAGCACAGGCTAATGACGTCCTTCTACATTTATTTGCAAAACTGTTCTGGCTGAGTTTTGCATTCCATTCAAATAACTTTTAATCTTGGCTATTAAATTAATTGATTTGAGGCTAACTAATCATTCCTTTTGGGCACTTTGTCATACATAAAAGCACTAATGCTCTAACCAACTCCTTACAAGACAAAACTTAAAAATGACACTCATCAGACTTCTGCATTGATACAGTGTAATAGGAAGGAACATTGATCTAGTAACCTACGGTCATTTTACCAAGCAATAAACATTCTCTAGCTCCTTGCACTGACTTGCAAACAACACTGTTTTTCTATATTAAATTTAGCTTTGGGGCGTTATTACTTTGAAAGCAATCCAAATATTGTGTTTATATTGGAAAATCTAAGTGAGGCACAACCGACTGTGAATAGAATGCAAAACAATAACCCCGATAAACCAATGACTTACATTTATGTGCTTGGCTGTTTGTTCATTTATTAAATTGTTTAATGGTCTGATAGACTTTGCACAGGACAATAAACAATAAAACAGTTAAATCTGCAGACAAACAAACCAAAAGCAAACAAACAAAACCCACCAAAGATGGATTTTTTAAACAGCCAGTAACTCACATAACCTTAAAATATCATGTATCTTAGAATGGCAAAACTTAAACTAGACAGCAGAAACATGAGTTGTGACCTGTTTGCATGACACTGAAAGCAGGATAATTTGGCATGGCCCTGAACATTCAACACTGTTGGTACCAGTGGTGGGATTCAAATTTTTTTACTACCAGTTCTGTGGACATGGCTTGGTGGGCGTGGCAGGGGAAGGATACTGTAAAATCTCCAATCAGAGGTGATATTTGCCATTTCTCTGAACTACTCAAAATTTCCTCTACCAGTTCTCCAGAACTGCTGAATACCATGTCTGGTTGGTACCATGCTGACGTTTTTAAGGTATACCACTGCTTTCCACTGCGTTTTTAAGGTATACCACTGCTTTCCAGCCCTCTTTAAGTGGTTTACAAAGTCAGCCTATTGCCCCCAACAATCTGGGGCCTCATTTTACCCACCTCAGAAGGGTGGAAGGCTGGGTTAACCTTGAACCTGGTGAGATTTGATCTGCCAATTTTCAGGCATCTGGCTGTCAGCAGAAATAGTTTGCAGTACTGCACTCTAACCACTGCACCACTGAAGCTCTTGGTAGATAGTAGTAGTATTGATTGTTTTTAATCAACTACTTACATTACTTTTCTTTGCACAGAGATACAGAGTTCAACTGTGGGTTTTATTCTTTGTTATTAATGCAATTGTCACGAAGTGAGGATCTTTACAGCATATGTTTCTGACATTGATTTGTATAAAAAGAGTTAAATAATGTTTCATCAGATTCTGATCCTTCATTAAACCTATTGTGATCCCAAAACATGATCCTACCTACTCCCAAAATGAAGAAACTAACTTACCTGAGAGTGGTAAGTAAAATAACTAAAAGTACATTATATTTAATAAGCAAGTCTTTCTTCACTTATCAAATCTATCTTATGGCAACTCATCACTTTGGTAGTTTTCCCCATTGCTGAACATGTTCAAAAATCCAAAAGGCATTCTCTGCACAAGCAATTTGAAGAGAGGCTGTAATATATCATAACATCTCTTTAGAAATATGTACAGCATGTCTGAACCTAACTGGCATTCAACTTGTGTTTCATTAACTTCCATTAATGTAGGCATATTCTCTTTATATTAAATTTCTGTAGGTATCAACCAGGCTCTGGGCCAGAGCAAAATGATTACAATCGTCTCGCAATGGAGTGGTGGGTGTTGCATTTCCAATAAGCTTATGATTCTTAGGGGTGAATTATTGAAAAGATGGATAATACAACTCAGGCATGGTATTTCCTGAGGACAGCACGAGGAAGGTCATCTTTTTGCTGTAGCATAAGGATAGTCGATATTGGAATGCTTATTCTATTATTTAATTGAAATGTAAAATTCAAGTAACAGAAACTTTCTTTGGAAAAAAAGGGCCAAATTATCAAAGACAACAATTACCTATCCGTGTTTTCTAATTCTTTCCCTTCAGCCTCTGAGACATAAATTAATTATTCATTACATTCTTTATGACACTTTTAACATCCTCCCCTTTACTATATAATCTTTAGCTTGTTTTTTGCTTAAAAAAATATTTAACGTTCTCGGCTTTTTAATCAGGGAGCCCAGCAATTACTATAGTTTCTTGTATAATAATAACATCCCTTTGTTGCAAGTCTTCAAATGCTTCAGTTCTTCTTCAAAGTGGGTATTTCCCCAACAACTTTACAATAAAAATATAAGATACACAGGGAGTTTTGCCATGTTAGATTTTCCCAATCTTTCCAAAATAAAAGAAATCTAATCAAGAGGGATGAAATACCATTTCTTACAGTCACAGATATTAGCAGCTTTCCCTGGCACTTGTGAGTGTGAAAGGAAGAGTTGCACTTTTAGCTTTGAATATTTTACCACTTGATTCCCTCTGGCTTCATGCCCAGAATCGATGAGTATCATACATCCCTAATGAAGGCTTCAGAACATTGCTCTCTATGGACTCCTGCAAATATCAAAGAAGCGAAGCAGGAACAAAAAATTCTATTGGTGGTATGTGTGTCTGGTGTATTTAAAACACATATGTGCAATTGTTAGCTTAAAAGGGAATCTTTGGTATAAAACTTAGATTAGCATGTTTGTAATTAAAGCAGGAGTAAGATAAAACAAACTCAGTAATGTTATTAAACATTGTATCGATGAAAGGTCACTTGAAATTTGAGGGCCTTATCCCTCCAAGTCCTATTTAGACAACAGAGAATGCAAGAATTCTGATTCAATTATTTAACAACATTTATTCTACACTACAGAGCTAATTATACATATATGTGTGTCTGTGTATCTGCGCACACACATGCATATATATAAAAATATATAAAAATCAAAATCAAAAATAAATACCAACCAACTAAAGACCTCATGGAACTAACAGAACACTGCCTAACCAAACAACACTTTATTTCAATGTACAGGACAAAAGATACAAGCAATTGAAGGAGCCCCTAGGGATCACACTGTCAACCCGTCATTGCAAACCTGTTCATGGAGAATTCGAATCCAGAGCCTTGGTAACGCACCCACAAACCCAAACTATGCTAAGATACATCGATGACACATTTTGTGATTTGGACCTAATTGAAAGAAACACTAAACAATTTCCTAACACACTAAACAGCACACACCCAAAATCCAAGTTCACCATAGAAACGGAAATAAACAAAACAACTACATTCTTAGATGTACTAATTACAAAAAGAAGATTTGGCACATGGGACACACCATATTACCAGAAGAAACACACACCAACCAACTACCTCAGCCCAATCCACACACCCAGCACAGATATTCTGTGCGAGACACTAACTTACAGAACCAAACGCTGGCAGACAAGACACATATAAAGACTGAACTATGCACCTGACTGAAGTTATTGACAGCCAGATGGCTTCCGAAAAACACAAAATCATCAATTTGATCCACAAAAACACACAAGACATAACAAGACCTAGAAGATCAACAGACCTATGGAACAGCTGTCTGCCTTACTAAGAGGGTACTACAGATAAAATGAGTAACGATACTACACAGGCATCACATCAAGACTGGCTTCAAAACAGACAAAAAATAGGCAGGCCATCTGAGAAACCCAGCAAGATAAAATTGACCTGGAAAACGCAAGGCATAACAAAATTTCCTGTACATCATGCCCGGCACATAACATTTGGAACAGACACATATAGAAGAATAAGTACCCCTAGGGGATGAACACAAAAATGCAGTAAAAAGCTGAACAACGACCTCTCACAAGTCCAACACATGAAACACAGGTACAACATCAACTTCACATGGCACTAAACCCTAGCCTACTATAAAAACCCCAACCCAGAAATCATCAGAGAAGCCATAGAGATTTGAAAAAAGACTGAAAGCATGATAGAAGAGATGATCCAGCAGACTGTCAATCATTTTGAAACCTGCACTCTCAAACAGAAAGATCTTCACACCACAAACAGACAACACCTGAGCAAGACAGACTCTCTCTGATGCCTCCAACTGTCAACACCCCCCCACGCAGGCACCAGGTGAAACGTAGTTTGCTAATTAATAGCAACCGCCTTTCTCACACGAAGCAGCTGCAACTGAAAGCCTCCAACACAAGAACAGGAATGTTGCAGCCATCAACCACAAAACGACAGAAAAGACCAGAAACACCATCAATAAACTCCAGTCCAGTTGAACACAGACCCAGGATCCTAGCCAATCAGAATGGACGCAGCCTCGGAATTGAAACAGGAGCATGTGGACCCCACAGTCCATACAGAAGCCTGATGATGGCAGATGGGATTCTGCTGAAACGTTGCTACAACTTTAACAGCACTACAATGATGAAAATGAATTGTACTAACTGCTAGAATTGCTGTGTCTTTCTTCGGATAGACTTGGATATAACACATTGGAATTTCACTTATATGATAAAACATTGTTTATTTCATATGTTTATGTCATTTGGATTTCTTCATGAAGGTCTTGGTTTCCAAATTAGCAATTGAATAAATAAGAGGTTTGAGGAAGAGAGTACTTTGCCTTTGGTTTCTTTATCAGGTTTTCTAGTAGTTTGAGATATATTTGTTTCCATTTTATCTTGAAATAACTGATGTTATTCAGTGAAACTTTAGATTATATCTCTGTTTATAAACTGAATGTTACAGGGATGATTTTAAAAGAACCTCATAAGGTGTTTGGGGGGGGGAGTTGGTTGTAATGATAAAAAAAGTATGGAATGATTTATGTTTACTTTGTCTGCTCTTATTTATAAGGCCTGGACTTTTTCATAGTGTAACTTCTTTTTGTTTCTTCAAGGTCTCATTTGTTCATGCATTCACAATTGCAATATCCACCCACTTTAAAAACATAGTTGGACATGAAGCCTGAAAGTAATGCTGATATTTAGGTGATGATGCAAAGCTTTTTCACTTTTCATCTGACATATGGAAGGTCTTGGGATTTAATGAGACTTATATATTTCAGCTACAGGGAATCAGTGGATTGTAGTGGGGAAACTATGGAATTCCAGATGTTGCTAAATACCCCACATCCCTTAATAATGACTTTACTGACTGGAAATCAGAGGCTGCCAGACTTTCCTAATGGCTCCTCCATTATTTAATGGAGCTCGTTGCCTGGAAAAGCAATAACAATTAACATGATCTCGGGATGTGGCGGCTTTCAATATGCAGAACCACAGCAACCAAGACTGGAATGATTGGGTCAAGCTGAGAAGTCAGGCAGACATGTTCAGAGGTCTTTGGAAGCAGACCAGAAAAGAAGAGACAGAACAGACATTCTGATTAGCAGAAGAATCTGACACAACTCTTTAACTCAGCAGGAGGAAAGAAAAGGAGTGAATGAAAAAGAAGCTAGGTAGAAAGGACCTATTCTTAGCTGAAGAACTATATTTGCTTCCCATGGAGATAGCTTTAATTAATCCTTGAGCTAGCTGGGAAGATTGGTCTATTCTTAGCAAAGGTGCCATTTGGCAACTGCATATTTGAGCTAGTCAAACATTCACAGCATACTATCTTTTAGCTGCAGGACTAAAACTACAGAGGAATCAACTTCTTAACAGGTCCTCCCAGAAGACTAGAGGGGGGAAAGCACTCTGAAACAGTTCTCTCTGTCTCATTTTTTTTGGAACAGAATAACAAGGACACAATGGGGAGCCTGGAAATTGTAGTTCCTCTGGAGGACACAGGTTGTCCACCTTAAAGGTTCCAGTCCAAATATGTTGTTTTTTTGCCTTTTAGTATGCTCAGTTTATTGGGATGGGAATGAGTTGCCTGTTTTCTATTTTCTGCACACTAACTTGACAAGCATTCATTTCTAGAATCTTGCTTTAGGCCTCTTTTTATAGCTTTGTTCTTTAAAATGTGTAGTTCTCTTGATTATTCTAATATACAATGAATGCCACTTAATTTAAGAAAAGTTGCGTTGGACACACAATTTTAAGAGTCATATGACAGAACAAAATAGGATTTCTTTCTTCAGGGTTGGGCAAAGCATTTGAATTATCTGAGGACCTTCAATTGATATAAATAAATAAATAGATAAATAAATAAATAAATAAATAGATAAATAGATAAATAAATAGATAGATAGATAGATAGATAGATAAATAGATAGATAAATAAATAAATAAATAAATAAATAAATAGATTAGATAGATGATAGATAGATAGATAGATAGATAGATAGATAGATAGATAGATAGATAGATAGATAGATAGATAGATAGATAATTTTTTTAGAAGAATCTGTGGGCAAAACTAACACCATTCAGATGCTCATTCACTTGATTCTTTTGGAATTGGAGCTATTTGGTTTGTGCTATCAAATGACTCCTGTGGCTTTCATGGGAAAAATGAAATATTCTTGAACAGCTGATATAGGAATAAAGAAGTAAATACAAGGGAAAGTCTTAAGCTTTTTACATTACCGGCTCTAAGTAGATGTAACTTAGCAATAAGTTATTAAATTATTAGGATTTGACCCAAAGCATTTTTTATTTTATTTTCTTATTTCTTTTTTGACATAAAGACATTCCAACAACACAGAGAAAACCAGAAAAATGAAGATTTACTGCTAAATGATATGGATCACACTTCTAATTCTTTCCATAAACAGCTAAAATGTGCTTAATCTGAAATTGTACAGAATTTATTTACCGTCATGATTTAATTGTAAGGTAGAATACATGTTTCTGGAAGAATCTAAATTTTGCATTCTGTCATCTTAAGATGATTCTGTCATCTTAAAGGATCATAAATATAATAAGAGCTAAAACTGTTTAGATAGTTTGTCAAATAATGGAAATAAATACAATTTTCTTGTGAGAAAATTAGGGATTTGCCATTGACAAAATATTGCTTTTGTCATGAGAATACTAATTAACTACCTCATGAAGTTTTTAAAGGTAATTCTTTCAAGTTAGCCACTCTTTCTTTCTTTCTTTCTTTCTTTCTTTCTTTCTTTCTTTCTTTCTTTCTTTCTTTCTTTCTTTCTTACAAAGGTTAATCCTCTTAAGAGTGAAATATTAAAACAGAACAAAACTAGTGAAATGAATTCTGTCGTCTTGTTGGTATTATTTACTATATTCCTACTACATTAATCTGTCACTTGCCATGCCACTGTAGGCAAGTAACCTTATACAAGTAGCTCTGGGCTTTAGTGTCTGAAAATGTAATGGTGAAAGTACTGTTGAAATTAAGACTAATGTAAAAGAGCTGAATATTTCTGGTAGAAAATGAAACATAATGAATGATTGCTAGTTTTTCCATAGAGAGAAAAGAACAAGCTACGAGTTTGTTCGCAGATATGTCCTATCACATGATAACTAACATATGGTTTATAACAGCCTTGTTCTTTTGAATAAACACGAGAAAAACAGAACTACTTGAATATTCACCATAAATATTTTCAAGGTCTGTGATACATCAAATATTCTGAACTTCATTTTATCTCTACTTACTATGTTGAAAATGCTGATAAGATGACTGATGCAGTTCAGTAGCTAAAGGGAGTAGGCCACTCCTGCTGATCACAAGTACTCAGTGATTGACTTTACAGCAGCCTTGCCTCCCCACTTCTCTAATTTAAATTTGTGATAAGTTAGAAGATAACAAGACACAGAGACAGGATGCTAAACTCAAGAGAGGAGGAAAAGTATGTTGGGGAAAAGATGCAATTTAACCCAAAGGATTAAACAGAAGGACAATAATCATATGGTTATAAAAGGGATAACTTTACCACATACAAAACTAAGTTCAAGAATTAAGTTCATTCTGATGAATGAAGGAAATTATAATAGGAAGAACCAATGAAGAGTTTTTTAAAAAGTAAAACTGAGCCAACATTTATAAGCTTGCCTCAAACCTGCATTAAGTCACACATTAAAAATTCAGCTTTTATAAGTCTTCCTTGCAAAGTATAAGACAGGATCCTAAATAGGTCTGATGGTGAGGGGAGTGATTAAATTGAATTTGAAATACCTCCAAGAGCTCTTTAGCAGAGGAATACAAAGATAAGCATTTGACTTAGGACTGAACATTTTTTGAAAATATTTCTTTAGACCTGTTATGTGCAGAAGCCAAATACTTATTTTTTCCTTCTTTAAGACAGCAACTGCAGGAGCCTGAAAAATCATTGTAGCAGCTTTAAGAGATGTATTCTGTTTAATAATCAGACTTCTTAAAATAAACATATTTCTTTTGTGCTAACTTGGAAGCCTCAAAAACTGGCTACTTTAACCACGAGCAAGGAATTATTGTGTTCATGCTCATACAAAGTCAGGGACATTTCTTGTCAATCATTTTTGAAAGGAGCAGACCTTCAGATAGAAGTAGCCCAAGATGGAGCACTAAATGTTTATACTCATATTTATCATATGCAAAATAATTTATTGATCTTGTTGCATGTGATTCTATCAATTCTTTTTTTTTAAATAAATTTTTATTGAACTTTTCCACATTTTAAAAACTCATATAAATCTTTGCAGCATTGTGACATGAACTTTTCTATTTAGGTCAATATACATATTTACATTAATTTTTGTTTCTACTATCCAAGCAATTATACCACTTCTCCCAGACCTTATAATATTCCATATATTTTCTATCTTGCAATTTCAATGTGAGTTTGACCATTTGTGCACAATCCATTATTTTATTTATTATACTATCAGGATGAATACTATCTAGTTTTCAACTCTGTGCATGTGCTATTCTTGCCACTGTCAATATATGTGTTATAATATATTTAATTTCTTTCTTAAATATTCCTTTAATTATTCCTAAGAGAAACATTTCAGGTTTAAGTTCAGTCTGGAGACCAGTAATTTCCTGTAACCATTTCCTTATTTTGTTCCAATATTTTCTTGCTTCGAGGCAAGACTAACACATATTAAAGAAGGTTCTTTGTTTGTATTTACATTTCCAGAATTCTGGACTCATGTTTGGATATATTTAAGCTAATCTTGCTGGTGCTAGATGCCAACAGTAAAACTTTTTGTAAATATTTTCCTTATAGGCAGCAGTCATTATTAATTTATAGCTTTTGGTCCACAATTTTTCCCATTCCTCTAACTGAATGCTGTAACCAAAGTTTCTTGCCCAGGCTATCATGGTTCCTTTGACTACTTCCACTTTCCCATCAAATCCAAGTAAGTAATTGTACATTTTGATTATTAATTTCTCTTCTGGACCTAATAAGATTTTATCTAATTGTTGTTGTTCCCTATCAATGCCAATTCTTCTAAATCTTTTTAAATATCTTGTCTGCAATTGTAGATAGGGCCACCAATCTCTATTTATTCCCTGTTCTTTCAATTCTTGATTTGTTTTCAATCTTCCTTGGTTGTCTAACAGTTGACTGTAACATATCATTTTGGTTATGTCTAATGTGTTTGGATAAATTATTGCTTCCATTGTTGATAGCCAGCAGGTATTTTATTATAGTACAGTATTATATATTAAATTGATACATTTAATATATCAATTCTTGTAGAGATGGTCATCCACTATTAGTTTTGTGCAGAGTATATTTACTAATATCAGATTCTAAATTTCACCCATAAGTCCATCACTGAGTTTCTTGTTTCTTCAACAACCTATTATGTGAGCAAATCCTAGATTTCAAAATTTCTTCACACATAGTTATTATAAACTGGATATCTATGTCTCTATCTCTATCAAGGTAGCAGTATTTGAGATGCTGCCTCCCACTCTAATTACTTAAAAAAAATATCTAAGTAGCATCGATGTACATTGAAAGAAAGGATAAGATCCTGGTATTGCTCAGATTTATGTACATTCATTTAAAACTTGCACAAAACCTACATATATAAATGATATATGCAGATTAGACAATTTTTTCTCTTTATAGATTCCCAATCACATAGAAGTACATATGTACGTGAGTTCTATGAAGAATTCTGTGAATATTTTCAGGGTGGAATTATTTAGCTTTTCATCTTCCAATACATGCATTTAAATCCCATGAATTTAAATAATAATATAAATATTAATCATATTTAACTTTGAATAATATCTTTGCAGCAAAAGAGAATGAGTGAAGTATTGCAACATAATATCTGAACTAACCTCATGTAAGGTCAATATTTTTCTTTCAAAATTTAATTCCTCCTAAAAGAGAAGAAAGTATTGCTTCCTTTGTTTTTTCCTATCGTAAGTAATCATTTTAGCTTCTTCCATAATTATTATTATGATTTAGTCTACTTCTAATCTGTAAAGCTTTCCAAGTTATCATATTGGCTGCCTGGCTATATGCCCAGTGATGACAACAACAAAAAATAAACAATGATACAATGACAATTGGTTTCCAATTGGAAAGGTATCCCCCCCCCCTATCTTTTGTACCCTATATTTAGTGGCTGAGCCTATTGAGCCTTCCCAATTATTTAGATTTTCTACTATACCTGTCTTGGAAAAGGGATCAAGGGGAATAAACCTTTTCCTAGGTTTGCTTTTAATGAGGCTATATTCCTGTCTAATAGGATCATTAATAGTCTAGATATAAGACTGTGTAATTACTACCTTGGGGTTGTTATGGAGTACAAAAAGAGAAAAAGAGATTTCATATCAATTTTTTAATAGTGGCAGCACTCAGTAGGTAGGTAGCAGATGTTCTGTGCTGTAAAAAGATAATCATAAGGAAACCAGCAAACATACTGCGTATCCTCAAGATGTTGTCTGCATTTAATAGCTAGGCTGGACAGTTATGCATTTCTCCTGGGTGGCTTTGGAGAAAGATATTTGGGGCAAAAAAAATTGGGAGGAGAAAGTTTGAGTCTTCTCAATCAAATTTCACTGGAGTGTAACATTTTGAAAGTAAGCTTCCTAGCTTTAGATGTTAGCAGGATCCTGGGCTCAATGAAACAAAAATAATTCACAAACCTCCCAATTTGCCTTGATCTGAACCATATAAGTAATCAACAGGCCATGGATCTCCTGTTATTGGTCAACATATCAAAGGACTCTAAATTAGATAGATGGTATGAATATAGATAAATGATTAATACAGGGATAGATAGATAGATAGATAGATAGATAGATAGATAGATAGATAGATAGATAGNTAGATAGATAGATAGATAGATAGATAGATAGATAGATAGATAGATAGATAGATAGACAGACAGACAGATAGACAAACAGAAGACAGTCCTACTAAGAATCAGAAATAAACTTAAGAAGAAACTAATCAGAGTAAGCTGTAAATGATGAGATTAGGTATATAATGGAGTGTGTTTCATTCTTTTTGCCCACCTATTCATTTCAGTAAAAAAGGTCTCACCAACCCCTGCTTTTCAAATATGTATTTAATAACAAGCTACACACACACACACACAGGGAGACATCTAATGTGGTTCATGATTTGTATATCTGCATAAAATCAGTTGGGGCACAATTTAGTGACATCCCAAGAATCAGAATCTCATATTAAACACTCTGTGGATTGCTTAAGAAGAAAAGAAATAATTATGTGAGTTCAGTTTTTTTTTTCTTGGTGTCCTGTCCCATCTGCTATAAAAATCCCTCTCTCATTCCTAATATTCTTTCCCCCCACTGCTTGTTTCATATCTCTCTTCTTATTCTTCCAGGGAAGTGTTATAGTTCCTCTCTTTTTATGATGATAATGATGATGATTGATTGAATGAGTTAGCAAGCCATTTTCTCCTGCATAAATATTAATAATTGATGCTGATTTCATCCTTTTCAACTTCATTTTTTGGGCTATGTACAGAAAAGGAAAGGTTTCCAACAAAGTTTCAGTAATAAAATATTATTTGAGGTGAGCAAAAACACCTGTCACTCAGCTGTTTATCAGGCACTTTTCTTTTGATGAATGACCCCTCAGTTCCAACTAGTAGGCTTTTGGACAGCCAAACTGAGATGTGGCTTTTGTGGATAGAGTTGTGAGCTTGCAAAAAGAAATAGTCCTCCAAGGGATATCTATAGGCAACTTTCTCTCTTTCAACTTTGTCTCCCCTTTTTCATGATGTTTGACATTTTTAAATACAATTTTTTCCAGGTTATTAGTTTATGACAGTGGGCTGGTGAGGTGAATTCTTGACAGAATTACGATCTTTCTTTGCATTTTTCCATTTTCTTGTTTCTCCCTGCTTTTTCTAAACCTTTCCTCACTTTTTCTAAAAAGGAAAAAAAAGGAAGATTGTTTTTTTTTTTAAACTAAGACTGCTAAGAAATGAATTTCATTCCAATTTTTCCAAGATAATAGCAACTTTTTTTTTTAAGAATTTTTTCTTTTAATTTTAAATTAGCGTATATTTAAAAAGAGCACTCACTTCTACTCAGGACAACAGAAAAATGTAACAAGGATTTGAACTTATTATCTTTATGTATTTCATTAAATGAGATGGGACCTCAGAGGATTTCATCTTGCATTGAGATTGATTGATAGAGAGGAAGAGAAATTCAAAAGGAAGTAGGTTAAATATGTCCTTTGTCCTTTGATATGATTTTATATACATGTCAATAGAATTAGGAATTAAGTAAAATAGCACATGTCCAAATTTCCACTCCTTTTGATATTACTCTTTCTTGTTATGCAAATAACTTGTTATGCAAACAGTTTTGCACACTAATTTTTTTTTAGTATGAACTCAAAGCATGCACAGGTGGTTCTTGATTTACAATAGTTTATTTAGTGACTATTCAAAATTACAGAGGCACTGAAACAAAACCTGAGCTATGATCATTTTTCACACTTATGACCATTGCAGAATTCCCGTGCTCATGATAACAAAATTGAGGTGCTTATCTTGCTTCGCTCATATTTATGATGGTTTTAGTGTCCCAGGGCCATGCGATCCCTTTTTGAGACCTTCTGACAAGTAAAGCCCATGTTACAGTGAACCAACGGATGAAAAGAGGATGTAAAATGGACAAAAAACCTTGCCATCCATTGGAAAATGCGGTGTACTCACTGCCTCCGTTTGGCTTCCTCTCTATCCGTCCAGCATCCATTTATGGACGTTTCATCCGCCCAAAACTTTTGCGCGGAAAATGTATCCAGTTCATCCGTTCTGCGTCCGCTACGCATGCACTATGTATCTGCTACGCATCCGTTATGCATCCACTATATCCGCCAGGCATCCGCTCTGCATCCGAGCAACTCGCATCCGCTCGGACGCAGGGAGGAAGCGGAACAGACGCAGAACAGATGCAGAACAGATGCAGAATGGATGCCAAGCAGAAACAAAGCGTTTAAAATGGAAAAAACGTTCGCAGAGGGGACCTATCTCGGATGAGTTAAGGATGTCTGCAGGATGCCTAGAGGATGCCTAGAGGATGCAAAGGGACACCTACACTGCCTATAAAAAGGGGGAGCAACTCGCCTGCATTTCACTTTCAGAACAGCAGCCAAGCTGTGCAGACCTCTGCAGCCTTCATCTGACTCTTCTTCCTCTTCCACAGCATCCAGTCATGTCCACCATGGATTGTGACAAAAGTCCTTTCGGCAGCCACCATCCTTCTGCAACAGTGCGAAACACATCTACAGGCTCTGTGAACTCCACTACGGAAGAAAAAGGGGCGGCCAAGAAGCGTCTGGGTGACAAAGATGGTTCGCCAGAAGAGCAGAGGATGGACTGTACAACAAGCTGATGGTGGAGCTCAGGAGCGAAGACACTCGGGCATTCCAGAACTTCATGAGGATGCCTCCAGCCATGTTTGATGAACTTGTGCAGCGCCTGACACCAGGTTGACCAAGACAAACACCAACTTCCCGCCCAGCCTGGAATCTGGGTCAAGGTGTCACTCACTCTGCGCCACCTGGCCTCAGGGACCACCTACAAGAGCATGCAGTATGGCTGGAGGGTACCACCCAGCACCATCAGCTTTGTTGTCAGAGAAGTTGTGTGCAGGCCATCATCGAAGAATACAAGGAGGAGCTCCTCCAGTGCCCCTCCACTGAAGAAGGATGGAAGAAAGTTGCAGAGCAGTGGTATCAGAAGTGGAACTTCCCCCACACCGTTGGAGACATCGATGGCAAGCACGTGGCCTGCAAAGCGCCAGCCAAGTTGGGGTCCATTTATCACAACTACAAGGGGCTTCTTCAGCATCATCCTCTTCTCCATGGTCGATGCTGACTACAAGTTCATGTACATCGATGCTTCAGGCAACAGCTCATCTTCAGATGCCCAGGTATACAACGCCAGTGACCTCAAGGAGGGGCTGGAAAGCAACCTCATGGTGGGCTTCCCAGATCCAGACCCACTGCCCAACGACAAGAAAGTTGTGCCCTACTCATCGTGGGGGATGACGCCTTCTCCCTCACAACCTCACCTCATGAAGCGCCTACACCTCCAAATACCTCACCTGTGAAGAGAGATCTTCAAGTACAGGCTGTTCAGGGCAAGACAGGTGGTAGAGAACCCTTTGACATCCTGACCAACAGTTCCAGGTACTTCTCACCAACATGCAGCACTCGCCAGAGACCGTGAGGAGGATCGTGGAAGCTTGCTGCATCCTGCACAATCTCATGCGCACCGCCAACCCAGTCTTGCAGAACAGGCTTGTGGACCATCACAAGGCAATGGGGACATGGAGCCTGGGGAATGGAGGCAAGGGCAAAACCTGATCGACACTGAGGATGTGCAAGGCCCCAACAGAGCCTCACGTGTGGTGAAGAAGCAACGCAAACCTCCTGAAACACTGGTGCAACTCCCCAGCTGGAGCAGTGGAGTGGCAAGACAGGATGGTAAATGCTTAATGGATGGTTCCTTCAGCCTGTCTCATCACACGGATGAGATTGGGCCATGTATGTTTGTTGGGCTACAGGGCGTTTAATAAAGAGTTATGTTTATGTTGAAGTGTGGATGATTGAATTATATCGTTATTGATAATAAAGGGCCATAGGTATGGCACCTGGGAGGGTGGAACATACAGTCCCACTATGCCTGCACTGGAGGGTTTATCTCTCCCACAGCTATTACCCATGCCAAAGGTATCCCTGCCCATCCCACAGGTATCCCTGCCCATCCCACAGCTATCTAACCCATCCCACAAGCATGCAAAGGCTTAAACCATTTTCTAAAGTTCCAGCAAGACTTTATTAAAAAAAAGAAATGAAGGAAGTGTGTGAATCAAAAATAGACTTTATTAACAACAAGCTATAAGACAAAAATGAGTCTCTGGCACTCCTCTTGGTCGCTCAGTCTCAGGGGTGAAGGGTGCAGGTGCTGTGGAGGTGGCTGGTGCTGGAGTGCTTGTCATCAGGTCCTTCAGAAGCCAGCAGCAGAAGCAGCAGAAGCGCCAGCCCCAGAAGAGCGAGCCCATGCTGCAGAAGCCCCAGCAGAACCAGAAGTGAGGGCCAGGGGGCGGGATGGTAGCCCTTTCCCTCTTGCAAGGGCTGGCAGCAGATGCTGAGGCTGCTGTGCATGGTTGGGTTGCTGGCTGGCGATGGAGGGCTTGCAGGAACCAAGGCTGGCAGGGAGGGTGGCAGCAAGGCTGGCAGCAAGGCTTGCAGGCAGACATGCAGGCAGGGCAGCCAATCCTTCGCAGCAGATCTTTCCTCTGAATGGCGACCTGCTTCCGAGCTTCTTCCGTTATATCTGCGGGGCTGACGCAATGCATCCTCCCGCATGCGCAGTGAACGCCAGGCATCCGCTAGGCTTCTGCGCTGTGTATCCGCTGTGCATCCGCTTCATCGCGTGTGCATCCGCTTCATCCGTTCCACGTCCGCTTTGCTGAGACCCCCCGGAAGCCCGCGGATGTGCCATCTGCTCCCATCCGCTTCCATCCGCTGGGCTTCCGTTCCGCATCCGCTTTGCAACCGCCCTGCGTCCTCCCCGCGTCCGTGTTATCGCTCCGGTTATGCAAATTTTTGCCCCTTTTGAGAGCGGATAACAACGGATGGAACATTGCTTCGTCCGCTGTGTCCTTTTTGCATCCGTTGGGCAGTGTGACATGGGCTTAAAGTCAATGGAGAAACCAGATTCACTTAACAATCATGTTGCTAGCTTAATAATTGCAGTCATCCACTTTAGGAACTGTGGCAATCAAAGTCATAAAATAGGGCAAAACTCACTTAACAACTGATTCACTTATCAACATAAATTTTGGTTCAATTGTGATTGTAAGTTGAGAACCACTTTTAATATTAGTTTATAAAGAGGCACCTAATTTTTTTCTTTCTGTTTTGCTTACCACACACAGAGAGAGAGAGGACACACACACACACACACACACACACACACACATATATATATATACACACAGCCACTGAGAGGTGAGGTGTGTGTGTGTGCGTGTGAGAGAGAGAGAGAGAGAGAGAGAGAGAGAGAGTTCTGTAACAGCTTCCCTCTCAGAGCAAGTAGAATAAGTTTATAAAAAGGCACCAAAATATTTTACTTTCTCGTCCTCACACACACACACACACATTCACACATCCTTGTGTTTACAGTTCTAGATACACACACACAAATACACAGAAAGGCAGAATGTTTTGTAATGGCTCTCCTCTCTCAGACCAAGTAAAATCAATTTATAAGGAGCACCTAAAAGTAACACACACATACATACACACACGGGGAGGGAGGGAGGCAGGGAGGAAAAGAGGGAGAGGGAGAGAGAGAGATTTGTAATGGCTTCCCTCACATCAGAGTAAGTAATATCAGTTTGTAAAGAGGCACCTATAAAGAGGCACCTTTTTCATACACACACACATACTTCATAATGTTTGTAACAGTTCTAAACACACACACACACACAAACACAGAGAGGGAAGGAGGGAGAGAGAGATTTGTAATGGCTTCCCTCACCTCAGAGTAAATAACATCATATAAAGAGGCACCTAAATTATTTTTCATGCACACACACACTTCCTAATGTTTGTTACAGTTCTAAATACACATACACACATACACACACAAAGAGGGAGAGGAAGATGGAGGGGAAGAGAGAGAGAGAGAGAGAGTTTTGTAAAGACTTCCCTCCTCAGAAAAGCTATGCTCTGTCTTGTATCAACTGTGAAATCAGTGTGAAAGGTCCAAGTGAAAAGCTTTTTGGAAAACAACACCATCTAGCTTCTTGAAAGGTGCTTATAATGATATGATGACATATTGCAATCCTGAATCTTGCCAGAACATTTACTTCCTCATGTTTGCAACTGTTTCAGAATTCAGGTGCCTGGAAGTCATTCTCTGAGCAGACAGGAAGGATCCCTCCCCTATTTAAATAGTAAGTCTGATCCAAACCATAACCCCTTAAATATGTGTGCCTGGATTTGCTTAGGTGAACAAAACAGAGCCTTGTTCACTGTCCTTTGGAAATAAGCTTCCGCAGTTTAACATTTATACATTGTTTAAAATCAATGTCTGTGTTTGAATAACTTCTTGCTGAAGGCAGAAACACTTTGGACAAAGTAATGAAAGACAGTTCGTTTATTCAGAAAGACCATAAATAACATCTCTTTGGATTGGTAATCCGTATGTGGAAAAACACATGGATCTTTCTTTTTATAAAACTGATCTTTTTGATTACAGTTGCTTAAGAAACATCTCAGATGGATTTCATCATTGGGAAACACTGACTTCATGATAACACCATTAATTACTGCGAGCAAATAAATATGATATACCTTGTTAAAAAAATCAACATCCTATGGCTTATATTTAGGTTTGATAGTTTCCAGTTTGAATATAAATAAATTGTCTATTAATGAAATTAAGTAGGTATAGGTTTTCCAAATGAAAATTAAAAATTCTAAGATCTATTTTCAGTTTGCCAATAATCTTAAAACACATTTGTTTTGTATACAAGTCCAGCCACGAAACATTTTTTTAAATCACAAACTCATATAATTCAAGGACAATTTCATGATTTGCAGGATAAAATATTTTGGAAAAAAATAAGGTTTAATATTTGATTAGTGTCTAAAAACAGTAAACTAAACAGACAAGTCAACACAAAGTTATAGCTAAGTTTAAATTGGTTGCAATTTGGAAAGCCATTTTTATTTATTACATATCTAACAGTTTATTTGGTCAATGACCAGCAACAATTAAAATAAAAAAACAACATTAAAATAAAACTGAACAGATAAAATACTAGTAGAACAAAGATAAAATAATACATAAAATTGGGACATACACTGCTACAATGATACATTAATCACCTATGCAAGTGTAAATCTAAAATATTTCTTCATTATTACTATTTATTATGTCATTTGAGGAAGTTTCTCTTTCTCCTTTTCCCAGAAGAAATATGGTTTACCATCTAATCCATGTATCTTTAGATGATCAACCATTTCCTATCTCCTGGAATGACAGATGGAAAATTGATATAGGAAATTTACAGACTGTTGTAGAAATCATATTTAAAACACATTGAAAAATATTTTATAGAGTATCAATGAAAAGGATTGTGATATACAGGTTAGCATAGAAAAATTATCACATGCAAAGTTTGTATTAAAAATTCTTTATGGAATCTCTTGCAAATGTTTAGATACTATATTCTGGCTAGATGTTAACTTTTTCTGAGAAAGGTAGCATATTTAAACTAGGTTCTAATGATTCTGATTTCTCTAGACTCTAGGCGAACTGGAAAGGATGATACTCTTAAGTGTTTATCCATATTTAACTCAGTCCTCTTTATAAGCTAATTGTCATTGGATCTTTTTTTTCTCCTAATCCCTAAAAAAAATCTGCTGCTAAAAGAAACTTTGATAGACAGCAGATGGAGACAAATGGCCCAACACCTACAGATTCTTCAATAATTCTTTCTCTGCCCTTCTTTAGGGCATCTCTCAGAACGTTATATAATCATTGTCTGGTTAAACCATGGCTATTTTTCACATCATGAGTGAATCGTACATCACCATATTCTCAATGTCTTTTATTTCAGCTAGCTAACAATCACTAAAATCTTTCTCTAAACTGTTAGATTTTTTATTTAAAAAATACTTTGTTGCCTAGGTTACAGTCTGCTCACCACCTACTGTCACTTTCTGTATATTGCAACATTACATACTATTATTTCTTCTGCAGCTACTGTGAAACAAATAATACTTTCATTTGCAGTTAAACTACAACGAAAAAAATCCACTGACAAAAATAACAGAAATTGAAGTGTCATATTCTTCCCACACACAACAAGCTATTCTGTATATGGAGACTTTTGCAGTAAGATAAATTTGTTAGAGGTAGAACAGACTGGAAGAAAAATAAGTTTTATGTATGAAAGAGCTAAATGTAAATGGTAAAAGACTGCAGCAAAATACAGACTTAGGAGAAAAAAACATAACATAATAGGCAATGAAAAAAAGGTAGATTAAGGAAATAAGTTCCCTTTAGGGTAGCTTCAGGTATCAGCTTCAGAAGCAACAACCATAGCTACATTCTTTGAAACAAAACTTTAAAGCGCCTTATAGAATTTACTTACTTATTAATTTCAGATTTTTAGATACCAACCAACTCCAAACTGAGTTTTGGTGGCTCATATTTTAAAACCAAACCATAGTACACAGAATATAACGTATAATAGCAAACATACAAAACACACATACACACACACTAAAAATATAGGTAAGGGAGATATATATATATCCTACCTCAATGCTTAGAAGAACAGAAGAACAGTCTAGTTTTTAAGACCACAATGAGATTAATGCAAATATCTCAAGGGTGGCGGGGGGGGGGGGGNGGGGGGGGGGGGGGGGGGGGGGGAATCTCATTCCAGAAAGTAATTACCATAACAAGGAAAGCACATTCTAAGATTCCAATAGATGACATTGCTTAAATGAAGGATCTAAAACTCACTAATTATCCCAACACCTACCTGTCCAAAAGAAAACCAACTCACCACAGATATATGGTCCCTTAAACATCCATGTTCATAAACATCCATGACTTGAAAGGGTAAACATGTAATTGCTAAAATGTAAACCTGTATTGAAATTTAAAACACAAGAAGAACAAGTTAACGAATATGAGATCAAAGTGGGCTAATTTTTTTGTTTTTTTATACAGATGGAACAATGGGAAAATATGGCTGAATGAAAGGATTTACATTACATTATGTTATAATCCTTAAGAGAATTTTTATAAAATGATATACCCTTGGTATATGTCACCAGAAAAAATATCTGGAATGTGTAAAGGCACTTCAGATAACAATAAGAAGGGACATTTTGGTGAATTAGTAAAAAAGCTATAAAATTCTGGATTCAGTGACTTGACCCGTTGGTTCATCTTTTCAGAGGTATTTCCTTACCTAAACAGTTAAACAGAATTACCAACGGCAAAAAATCAGTGGGATCAGGAGTGACTTACAAATTCCTTCTAGCTTCTCCACTGACTTCCTTGTAGGAAGCTGGCAGGGAGCACTATAAACAACATCATGTAACTGCATCTTACCATTGCAACATGTTTGGTCATTTAGTAAACACTGTTATCATTAAATTAAAGTATTGTAATGCTTTTAATTATTTATTTATCTTTATAAAGAGTATGCTTCCATTTTTAGTATTTTTATACTTCTTTTCTCTTTTATTTCTTTCCTTTCCTTTTTCTTACTTTATATTTTATCTTACTTTTAAAAATAATAAAAATGTTATGGCTTGGGAGATGTTAATTTTGGACATATTTCAGCCATACCTAATCCTTCATAGTTATAGAAAATTCAGAGGTTAATTTGCCTATAATTATAATTGCACAAACTTCTTGATCCCAACCATCTCCTATGTCTCCCGAGAAATGTCTAGAAAAAGCAGATTCACTGCATTTAATACCTTCCTTTTCAAGAAACTAGCAACCAATGGTATATGAAATGTCAATGCTGATTTGCCATCTTCTTTAAATTATCATTTACCAGAAAATATAGAAGCAAATACATAACTGTGGCAGCTACATTGGCATTATGATGTGCAATTTGATTCAGAAACAGAATAAAAGCCTGGCTCTTGCATCTTAAGATTACATTTTGATCATAGTAACACTGTTATTGGTATACAACACATATTTAAATAATCAATTTGGGCAAGCTGTCTTTTCATATCATTTTATTGGTGCAATGTCAGCTTGGAGAGATTTTCAACACAAGGATCAATTGAACACCTGCAACTCTGAGATCAGTCACTCCAAAGGCAGCGTGCATCTTGCTTGCATATCAAGAAGATACAATGTACAGCAGATAATCTAGCGGGTTGTTTGCACAGCTTACGCCTTTGGCATTTTCAGTAATCCAGCTCTGGGATAGCATTTTGTTTCCAGCAAAAGTAAGGTACTATGTTTAGTTCTGCAAAATCTTTAGGTCAGGTTTTATTTTATTAGTTTTTTCCAAGCAATATCAAGATCAAGGTATCTTTTCAAATTTTCAAATTTTAGTATTTGATTCACTTTGTTTGCATTAAAAAAAAGCTGCTGTTTTTCCTCTGTATCACAGAAACTCTTTATTACAGAAGACAGATTCAGGCAGCTATAAAGGTCCATGGACTAGGCTGTAATTGCAGGAAGCTGGTGTTCATGGCTGTGATACCATCTGCATCAGCACTATTCAAGGTGTCTGCTACTTCTTCTAGTATTTGAAATGAGGCTTTCTTGTAGTCATAAACTTATTTCTATAAAGAAGCAATGATGGATACAATAATGTCTGGAAGGGGCCATTTCAGATAAATCTACCCCTTTTCTTAGTGCAGGAATTAAAGCATCTCTAACAAATGGTTTCTATACCGTCTTAAAATATATCCAGTGAATGGCCACTTACCATCTCCCTAGGTAATAGGTTCCACTGTTGAACTGTTCTTAGTGTTTGGAAGATTTTTTACCATTCAGTTGAATCTGCCTTCCAGTGACTTAAATCCATTATTTCATTCTCTCTGCTCTGAATAACAGAGAATATTCTGTGTAGCATCCTTTGTGTTATTACAAAAGACCTATTATTTTCCCTTCTCAATCTTGTCTTCTGTTCCATCAGCATCTCCAAAAGCATTCTGGTGCTAATTCTTCTTGCACTTTGTCGAACCTGTTCCAGTTTGTCTAATACATTATAAAATATAGATAGGGCAGAATAAACTGGAATTATTATTTCATCCATTTTCAAAATTACTCTTCTGATGAGACTAAAATTTCATTTGCCAATTTGGTCTTTGATTTCTACACCTCCACCAATACTGGTAAGGCAAACTCTTGTATTCAAATAGAGAGCAAATCCTGCAGTCAGTAAGCACTGATGGTGTTACCTAGCTGGCTAATAAAATGACTGCAAGCAAACAACCACACGTTGAGAGTACCAAGAACAACAGTCCAACCTTGCGTTACAGATATTCTAATGCAGACATATGAAGATCAATGGAATATTCTTTCTTGGATTAAAAATAGTAAAAAAGAGGTTTCTTTCTCTTCTTGATAAAAGGAACACTTTTATATATAAAGTTGCTATAAGGCAACTTTTATGGCACAGTTAATAACTTGTTTACTCCTTCTTCTTAATATTTAACAGTAATAATATTAAAATTAAACTAGATACAGAATTATATGAAAAACACTGAATGCATTTTGTGCTAAGCCTTGTGTGGTTTCTTGGGCTATATTGATCAGCCATCAGCCATGTTACTTTGAGATTCCCAGAAAGCATCACATTTGACAATTTGGCTTGACCTAAGCAGATGCAATGCTTATATCCAAGAGTTCTGAATTGCCATCTATAATACAAGTTTTCCTAGCAACTATGACTGCTGTCTTATTTTAATTACATAAACCACTGCTTTTTTTTTTTTAATCAAGGGATAATTTAGTCCTTTTCAATTACCTTTTCAGTTATGGCTACACGAATGAATTTATTTTAGATAGATCTAAATAATTATAAATAATTATAGATCTTATGGAATAATATAGAATCTTTAGCATACTCCAAGAAAGTTAATGTACCAGAGTTTTTGTTGTATGGTGCAGAGTGCATTTGAGACAAACTCCATCATTAACTTTATATGCAGTTCATAGTCCATTTGCTGGGTTGCTTTGCCTTTCATGTTATGTTTCTTTAATATTTTACCACCAAGATATGTAACACTGCATTAATTTGTATCAGACTGTTTGCATGTTGCTCTCTTCTGATCTTCAAAGAGAGTAGCTACAGCTGCACCCAGAATTTCTTATATCAATTTAAAAATAAGTTGCCTAGAAGCTCGGACATTTTATTTTAAACACACTGTGATTTTACTTCCTGTGGAATGGATCAAGCAAATAAGTCAGAGTAAGCTGGTATAAACTTTAACAGATAATAGACTTATGGTTTTACATGATAAAAAGATTATTTCACATTGCATAGTCTGATTAAGAATAATTGCATAATAAGTCTTAAATATATCAGTGCTAGCATGAAACTCATTCTATCTTCATGGGTAATACCAGTCCAAAATTTTATACTACTAAGTTATTTAAAATTTATGTTGATTGCATTTTGTACTGGCTTTAATGATTACATAAATCTCCTTGTCAACATTTATATTAGAAAGTATATTGATAGCATCCATTAAAAGAATCTGATTGACTGAAGACATCTTAGATCTATTGGTCAAACAGTTTATAAATATGCTGTGATAAAATAATAACTTTCTATGATATGTATTCCTGCTAATCTTGTATGTCCAATATTTTTAATCTAAGAAGAGTTTTCTTTTTAAAAAAAAGAATGAATGTAAAACTGTGCTATCAAGCAGGTTATACAAACTTAGCTTTCAGGTTCTATAAAAATAAGGGTAATATTTGTATTTAATATTTGGCTTCATGTCTAACAATAACAATAACTTTATAATAATAGCTGAATAATAAATGAATATTTTATAGTGTATTTTATAGTATCTTGGATGTTTGAGTCTCCTGATCTTTTTTATTCTGTATGTATTTCTTAGGTAACAGTATTTCAATATAAGAGTATCAATATGCCATCCTCATTATGTACATCATTCCCATTATACACAATGAAGAATAAATTGAATTTTTTACTTTCTGTCTCTATTTTGCTACATTATGTATATGAAAGTGTTAAAGCTAGAACAGGAAAAGACTACTCCCTCTGGAACTGAATGTGCTAATTAGTTCTGTTCTTTTTGACAGACAGACAGATAGACAGACACAGAACATAAGCAAACAAGATAATTCTTATGTCACTGATGTCTCCATATTTTTCTCTGCCTGCTATCCCATTTTGCCAATTAACTTTTTTGATGTTTCTCAATATTTAATAAACAAACATCAGCTATACTCTTATTAATATTTGTGCCACCTGTTCTTACTCTGATATAGGATTGAGGATGAATGTGCTGGATGGGGGCTATCTAAACTAGTTAATACTTACAATAATTTTCAAGACGTTGAACACATTTTATTCAAGGTCTTAGACATCGTAAGCATTAGAGAGGTATCTGAATGATTGAGATTATGATGTATAAACATTTCAAGGTATAGGGAATATAAACAAGGTACAGGGAAGCCAAAGAATTGGGAAAACTTCACAGGAATAATATCTGTGCTCTAGGTAATTGTATCAGATACACTTCTAAATTTCTCAGATGACTGTTTGAGCTCAGTCCTTCAGAGGATGCAGGTCTCATCAAGAATGGGCCATATTCTTCTTTCTACATTGATCCCAATTCTTCCTGATCAGTCCCATAATTTTTAAATGCCCAACTGCCATTTAAAAGAAGTGAGTTAAAGTCACATGCTGTCCCTTCTTGTACTAAGCAAAATGAATGATGGATTATTTTGAGTTTCTTTCTTACATGTTTTTCTATCTCAAGAACATGTAATCTCTTCTCATTCCCTTTAATAGCTCTTTCATGCTTTTCTTAAGATTATTTTACCTCTAAATTAATTTTTATTAGATGTTTGGAGGGGAGAGTGAGCACATGGATTGTTAACCACATCAATTTATCATTTGCCAATTGTGTGTCATAATCACAATTGAAAAAGTGCCCAATGTTAGCCGAGCAACTACACCAGACACTAAGTACACCAAGAAATCATTGCCATACTGGTGGGGACTTTTACTATAATAGATACAGGAACTGTATCATTAATATTCTTCTGTTCTCTCCTTTTTCTTCATGTGAACTAGAGAGAGTTTCATCTGAAAAGTTTTTTCAAGTTATTTTCTTAGCCTATACTCAAGTCCTTCTTATTTGACCATTGCTTTAGTAGCAGCAATTAATCATGTGTTTCAAGGCCATTTTCTATGCTGTCTTATGGAAAAGGCACAATTTCATGGTTCCTTTTTTTGAAGTACCAGTCTCCAAAACACAACACAACAAAACAAAACAAAACCAAGCTACATGGTCTGTCAAAAGGAGGAAATCAGGTAAATTTTACTTCCCATATCTTTCAAAACATGGATAAACAGGGTTCCACATCACCACCACTAGAATGACTATTTACAGGTGAAACTTGAAAAATTAGAATATCGTGCAAAAATTCATTTATTTCAGGAATGAAACTTAAGGGGTACAATTAATATATGAGATAGACTCATTACATACAAAGCAAGATAGTTCAAAGCATGATTTGTCATAATTGTGATGATTATGGCTTACAGCTCATGAAAACTCCAAATCCACACTCTCAGAAAATTGAATATTGTGAAAAGGTTCAATGTTCTAGGTTCAAAGTGTCCCACTCTAATCAGCTAATTAAGCCATAACACCTGCAAAGGGTTCCTGAGCCTTTAA
>BHFT01016201.1:0-13146 GCA_004320025.1 Laticauda laticaudata
CTGGTGAAACGATTTAAGGATTTGGTACTTAAGCGCATCCTCTACTGCTAAAAGGTTTCCCCATGAAGTTTTTGGCATTCTCTTAAAGAGCCAGACACAAGCCTTCCACTCCAGCAGCGTTTGGCTCAAATATGAAGGTGAATTTTTACCTCTGCATCACATTACATTTTGAAAGATGTAATACTGTCTAAACCCAGTACCCTGCTCCCACAGAACAGGAAGAAGCAATCTCCATGACTGCTGAGGTCTCCATAGTGCATGATGCTGAACTACTTGCTCCAAATCTAACAAGATACCCCGCTACAAAACCCCAACATGGAACTTTTTACAGATGGCTTCCTCCTACATTGCACCACAAACAAAGAGTAACAGGAGCAGCTGTAGTCTCTTACAAGAAATTATCTGGGCTTCCCTTCCTTCCTTCCCATACCGCCCAAGCAGCTGAGCTTATAGCTTTAATGAAAGCTTGCCGAAACTGCTAGGAACCGATCGTACCAACATTTTTACAGACTCAAACTACTTTTTGGAGTCTTGCCATTGCAACAGGAGCCCTATGGAAACAACGGGTTTTTTAACTTTCAGCAGGACAAGGAAAATAGTCATGCATCATTAGTAGCCAAACTTTTAGAAGCCATTCCAATACCACAAGTGCTAGGCAGTCATCCATGGAAAGCCCACCAAACAGATGACTCTACCAATTAACGAAAGGAAACCAATATGCAGATGTAACAGCCAAATGGGTGGCCAACCAACCTCTACTTCACACCTCATCACACCAGCCTTAACAACAAAAACCAGAAATTATTCATTACACGCAATTTCTAGACAAAGGAAATTGAACAATGGGGAAAGAGAAATTTCAGCAGTTCTTTGAACAAGGATTTTGGAGAGTCCCAGATGGCAGACCTATAGCCCCACGACGTCTCTTAGGCTCATCTGCCAAAGATTACATACAGAGGCGACCATTGTGGCATGCAAGCTATGTGTGGATTGCTATCCAGGAGGTATGGTATTGCCACCTTGGAAACCTATAGTGAGCGCTACAAGAATAGTCACAACATGCCAAACCTGCAAGCAAAAATAATACCTCCAGAAAAACAATTCATGAAGGAGGGAAGACCCTGCGGCACAGAAACCATTGAAAAGATCGAAATGGATTATATACAACTACTAAGGCAAATGGGTATCAAATATGATTCTTGTCTGTAAGGACCAACTAACTCACTGTGTTAGAGCCTTCCCATTTGCTGCCATGCTTACTGCACTAGAACAGCAGGCACCTCCCTTAAGAATTATTGTGCCTAGGTTTTGGGGTCCCCACCAGTTCTTGGACATGGATTAGGGGAAAACATTTTAAAGCCCAAGCCTCACACATATATTCAGGCTCTAGGCATTACCCCAAAACCTTCCATTTACCCTTTCTCCCACTTCCCTCAGGAGCCGTGGAGAGAGCTAACAGAGAAGATAAAACCCTACTGGGTAAACTTTGTCAGGAGACACACCTTCTCTGGCCACCAAGTGCCTCCCGAATTGCCCTCTTTTATCTCAGAACGAGACCAGACAGGACATAGGTATTTCCCTCTTGAAATCCTTTTTTGGTCGGCCTCCTGATATCTTACAAGGTCCTCGATCCTCATTCCCTCTGGCCTAAATGGTGGGGATATGGTTTATCTCTTCTTATCTTGAAGCCCTGCAAAAAGTGACTACACACCCTCTGGACCCAGAGGCACTGACTCAGACCTTACCCCGAAGAAGCTGCATCCAATATTGGACCGGGATGATGGGTGTGGATCAACCTTCTTCACCAGAACCTTCATCTCTACAACCCAGGTGGAAAGGACCCTACCAAGTTTTACTGACTACTCACACTGCCACTTAAGATATCAGAATGAGACTCTTGGATATATTGGACACATGCAAAGCCAGCAGTTATAGACCACAGTCAAACTCCACCACCAATCAATCCCACCCATCAAACTCAGAAAAATCCAGACACAGATCAATGGATGGCTGCAGCATTCTTTCAACACCATTAACAACAACTCTGATGAACCAGGCAATCATTGAATTACACCAAAACTGGACCTCCCGGTTGCTGAGTTAAAAACACTTTCTATATATTTTTTTTCCTTCTCCATTTTTCTCTTTTTTTGTATTTTTTTTTAACAAAAGAAGAGACTTTATTAATTTCTGATACTTCACCTATACCTTTTTTTACATTTACATTGCTACAAATTTAAAAAAAAGAAGGGGGGAGGAAGAAAGGAATTATGCAATGGGAAACATGAAATGCAATATATCTATGTATTATTATTTTCTGTAACAATTGTAATACTTGTAACACAAGCAACTGCATTCCTGGAACCAAAGCTTATCCAGAGAAAGGAACATATGGAAATATTCAGCAAAAGAAATTCTCAACACCACTAACTTTTGCCTAGCAGGAGGGAAATCAGTCAAGGATATCTTGTAACCACCATTGCCTAATGGGAGTAACAACTAGGCCACATAACATTCATTAACTACACCACAATCAGAAAAACTTCTTGACTCCTTGAAAGCATTTTTAGCTGGGGCCACTCTAACAAAAACCAAGGACCACACCATGTATGCCCTACACATTGCTTGCAGTAACCACCTCTGAGGCAGATGCTTTTAATGGTCAACTGGGTGCGAGCTCACCTAGGGTCACAGAATGCACCAGTTCTGAGTAACAACAGACCTTAAAATGCCAACTACACAGAGACCATATCATTTTCATATAGTTACCTTGAAGCTCCCCACCAGGATGGTTTTTCCTTTGGGCTTAAAAAATCTACTCGATACTTCCTGAAAATGCCACAAATGGCCCCTGCACCTTTAGGAGCGTTAACCATGCTTAAATGCCATCCTTAAGAGACGACACAGGAGAGCCTTCAAACCTAGACTCAGACTGTAAATTCCAAAGTTCTCCCTTCCCACCAAAACATGAATACATCTCATTGGCAATATTTTGGTAGGGTACCTGGATTGGGCAGTGCAAAATTTCTAAAAATTTGAAAGACTAGCATGTACCCTGGCAAAAAGCTTGAATTCGACCTCCCATGCCCTGGCATGCCCCTTACAGAGAACTGAGGGACGGTCAGAAGAAAGGCCACTCTGGAGAATAGGGCAGCCAATAGATTCCTTTCCTTAAGGCATAACCTATGGCTGACGAAACATCAAAGGGATGTGTTGCTTCAATCTGAACAAAACCTCATGAACTCGTAGGGGGGACATCCACCACCTGAAAGAGTAGCTCAAAATATTGCCAGGGCAATCATTCCTGGACTTTTTCATGGCCTCTTCTCTAGGATGCCAGATTGGCCTCAAAATCCTCATAACCATAGCACCATTTTGTTGTCTTTGGAGCACTCATTGTGTTTGCCTCTGGTCCAGTTGCATACCACCCTGCCTGAGCTTCCTAAAGGGCCTGTATTCCATCTAAAAATGGAGAAAATTAAAAAGTGGCAGGCAGCCATGATGATGATTCCAGATTTGAATCCATGAACACCAAGTATACCCAGAAAGTCAATTAGAAACCCACCCCTTAGAGAAAAAAAAAATGAGGGATTGTGAAAAGGGAGCTTCACCAAGGACGGTGGTTGTCAACCCAAGCAGGAAAAGCCCAAAGGCAACAATCAGGCCAGCATAAAAACAAACTTGCATAGGAAAAGAAATTTAATAAAAGGTATTGAAAAGAAGCCCCCTAGACAAAAGCCAAGTTAAATTAAGAAAGCTAAAGGGAAACAAGAAAAGAAAACCCTTTACACAGGGACATGCAAATCAGCAAAACAAAACAGACAAAAATTACAAATGAATCACAAAGGAGAACAAATAGAAGATATACAAAACCAAATAAGGAAAAACCATATAAAGCTAAAAGAAGCATTAGGAAAAAACTGATAATTACAATCAAGCCACCCCGCAGAGTTTAGTTTTCGTGCCTCGCTAAGTTTGTTTTCTGGGCAAAAAAATAAACTCTGACAGGGATTTTAAATATCTAAAACATTAAAACATTAAACAAACATTTATACACAAAGGGAGCAAAAAGGCAGGGAACTTACATTCAAAGTTAGCTAGCTAGCCCCAGGAATGCAGCCATGCTGTCTCTCGCCTTTCCTGAAAATAAAAAGACTCCAGCTTTCAAGCAGTTGTCTGTATCCTTGTTGCAGAGCTCTCCCAGCGGGGAAAAATTCAAAACCCTCGAAGAAAGGCCACTTTGGACAGCCTTTCTACATGTGTTTTCCCCCCCATCCCAACTTGCGCAATGGGGTTCCATATCTTCCCCTTGCCAGAGAAGTATTTATGAAGGGGTAAAAAACAAAAAAATCAAGGCGGGCAAGTCAGGCCCTGTAATAAAGGCCCTGTTCCTTTTTAAAATGTGTTGCGCATGAAATACATATTAAAAAAGTGGATTCAGCATTGATTTGTTTATGTGATAAGGAATACTCAAATACTTAAATCCGATTGGCGAAAAGTGCAATCGGATTTGGCTGTTTAAGTAACTGCCGCAATTGGCTGCCTGACGGCGGGAAAGCTCACAGAGCTGTCATTTGGGCCGTAAGCTGCGAGCAGCCACTATTAAAAAGGGCTGCCGTGCTTCCGGCAAGGCTGTTCTGTTATATTGTCACTAAGGGTTTAATAAAGAGCTGTTTGTTTGGAACTCCTGTCTCGCATACCTTCTTTTCAGAACAGAACACTCGGCTGACGAAGGTGGCGATTCATCCTAGAAGGAGTGAGGACCGAAGCACGCACAGCAAGAACGAGCAACGCAAAATGACCAGTAGCAAGCGCCGCCGCATTCGTTCAACCTAGCTGAGAAGATTGGGAGTCATACACTGACCGCTTTCTAATTGTTCCTGGAAAGCAATGAGCCTAACAGAAAGACCGACCAGAGGAAGAGAGCTGGTATTCTGACGGCACTTGTGGCCCTGCCGGTTTTAAAATGGCCCAAGGCGTTGAGCCAAGCTGCAGACGTAAAACAGATGGCATTGGCCAGAATTTAAAACCGAATGCTAAGAGCCCATTATGCACCTGTGGTCTCCATCTCATTAAAGGCACATTGTATAAGCGAGGATCAACAAGAGACAAGAGCATCGGAGATTTTTGTAGCAGCCCTGAGAGATATCGGAGAGCTGTGAGTTTTCTTCAACATGGATGAAGCATGAGAGACCACGTGGTCCCGGGTTGAAGGATGCTACACTCAAAGCAAGCCTACTGAACAGACCAAATATCACAGTAGCAGAGGGCATCGCAGAAGCCACCGCCGGCTGAAGCAGCCAAGAAATCCCACAGCCACATTATTGCGGCCAAACAAATCCAGGAACCACAGAACCAAACTTGAGAAAAGAAGGTGGAAGCGAACACAAAAACAACCCACTGTGACTTGCCCACCAATGAGACCCTCAATTCCCTGAGCTGATTACCTGATGATGACAATGAAAGACATCCATAGGCTTCAGTCCAGAAAGGAAAATGGCGGAAAAAAGAGGAAGAAGCTGAGAATTCCAGTGTGCTGGATGCGGAGGGGACCACCCGCACTCTGAATGCAGGATTCCCTGGATGCCATTTGGCAGATTTGTGAAAAAACGGACGAGGCGGAACATTGCAAGGGTCTGCCAGAACAAAAAGAAGCTATAGGGTCCAAAAAAGGGACCACGGCAGCACCCCCCTCCCAGAACAGAGAAATAGACAACCCAGAAGCCGATGGAGCCAGGGAGAACAGAAGCCAGCGAATGAATGATTAAGAGAAAAAAACCACACCAAACAATTAATCATATGAAATTGCCAGGGCAGCAAAATGCAAAAAAGGTCCGAATAAACATAAAAATGAAGGAAGTCCTGGTGAAATGAAGTAGACTCTGGATCATACCAGAGTATCATGGGACACCATCAGGAAACCTGATACCAGACATCAAGTGAGAGGAACTAGAACAGCAAAAGCCTCAAAGACTACCAGGGGAAACCGAATTCCGGTACGTGGCCGTCTTGCGACATTTCCTAATAGAATTTCAAAAACACGCTGAAACACTTCCTCTGAAATCGTCGACGTATCGGCCCTAGGTGCCTGTTGGAATCGAAATGGTTCACGCCCCTGTGAATCGGAGTGACAGGATCAACAGCGTCGCTGAGATCCCAATTGGGAGGAGAGTCCTGCTGAAAGAGTTCTGGGACGTATTTGACGGGACCCTAGGCAGAAGTACAATGGGAAACCTATAACATTTCAGCCTAAACCTAAAATACTCCCATCAGGCTCAAAGCCAGACATGTTCCATTTGCCGTAAACCGAAAATAGATGAGGCGCTTAACAAACTCAAAATCGCACAAGGGTATCAGACAATCGACCATGCCAGATAGGAAAGCCATCGTAACCCTGTCAAACCAGATGGGTCAGTGTGCATCTGTGGTGATTTATTAATGGCCACCCTCAATGCATTGCACTACAGCAAAGCGCGTACCCAGTTCCAGTCGTTCAACATCTGTTGCCATTTCATTAGGGGGAGGAAAAATCGCGCAAGCATATGTCACAGTTGCCAGTTGATCCCGAAAACTGCAAAGAAGCACAGACTATAGTCATGCAACAGAGGGGCATTCGAATTTGCAAACAGACTTCAATTTGGCATTAGCATTGCCCAGGCATTTCAAAGGCCTAATGGAGTGCCTTTCTAAATGACTAAAAGGGGTTGTTCCTATTTTTGACGACGTATTAGTTTATCAGCTAAAAACAAACAACAACTAGAGGGCATAGACTGAGAGCAGTCTTGCAGAGGATTCAGGGAAGCAGGGGCTTAAAGTCAAAAGAGGAAAAATGTCAAACTAGCACTAATAGTTCGAATTCTTAGGCTTATCTTATAGATGAAAAGGGGATACACCCACCTGAAAGAAATAAAAGCGATTAAAGATGCACCCACAGACCTTAAGAACAAAACAGACTTTATAGGCGTTCTAGGTCTCATTAATCGTACGAATGTCTTCTAGCCCCAAAGGCAACATTAGCAGAGCCATTATCATCGACTACTAGATAAAAAACTGTCTGGAAGTGGGGCTGCCTTGAGAACAAGCAGCATTCCAAAAACATTAAGGACTTATTAACATCAAAACCATTTTAATACAATACAGCAACCACTCTGCCACTGACGTGTCACCTGTGATGCATCACCGGGAATCACGTTGCCATACTGCGCCACCAAGCTACCAGATGGCGAGAAGCTCCAATTGCCTTCTATTCTGAAACGCTGTCAAAATCTGAAAGAAACTAACAGCCAACTTGACCGAGAAGCCCCTCGCCATCCATAGCAGGCATTTTAAAGAGATCCACGATACCCTTTATGGTAAGACATTTTTATCATCACAGACCACAAACCCCTTTACTAGGAATTCTGGCAGGAACAACCCGAACATTCCTTCGCCAAGAATGAGAGATTGGTTCAAATTTCCTAGCTGCATAAATTACACACTCATCCAGTGACCAGGGAAACTATCAACCCATGTAGATGCCTTAAGCCATTCCCCGGCTGCCCAACAAGGGCAACCCAGCTCCCACATCACCACTTTCTTCAGATTCGAGACATGCTGAATCGCGCACTACCGCAGCAGATGTCACTAAAGCTACCGCCCAAAAACCCCCGCTGACAGCTCGAAATTCTGCCATTGGGTAGGTAGAGGGCTGGCCGGATTGAGGATAGAGGGTGAGATTTTAAAACTTTTTGCACCTGGCAGACTGAACTGCCCTTGAAAAGGTTGTATTGTTGTGGGGGACAAGTGGTAATTCCAAAAAAAATTTACAGGAGCGAAGTATTGTGCATGTTGCATCGAGGGACACCCAGGCATAGTAAAAATGAAATCCGGCCACGGAGTTACGTCTGGTGGCCAGGGCTGGACAAAGCATTGATAAATGCGGTGGGCAACATTGCCATACTGCAAGAATCAAGGGCCTACTCCCCCTCTTTGCACCAGTCCTGAAGGGAAACTCCCAGAGGCCCATGGTTGAGGACTCCATATTGATTTTTGCTGGAGTGAACAAAAGGGAACACTTATTTAATTATTGTTGACGCTTTATTCAAACTGGTTAGAGGTTATTCTTATGGCCGTCCACAAATTCTGAAGCAGTTCATGAAAACAATTGAACAAACGTTTTTGCTTACACTGGGACATGCCTGATGTAGTAGTTTCTGACAATGGCCCCAGTTTACCGTCTTAGTTTCAAACAATACCTGACCGCACAAGGCATCCAACATGCCCTAATAGCGCCAGCTCATCTGCTTCAAATGGACAACTGAAACGCATGGTTCGTTATACTTAAAGAGGAAGCCTCTGGACAAAAACTGGACACGGGGACATCCCAAGATAGGCTAAATAAACTGTTAAACGATTCAGCATATCACCCCTAGCACAACCACTAACAAAAGCCCAGCAGAACTGCCTCATGGGGTAGAAAATTTGCGTTCCTTCCTAGATAGACACAACCCACCTACACCTGTGAAAACCTGCCTGACTCCTGCAGTATAAATTATCGCTCCTTTGCCATTTGGAGACTTAGTCTATGCCCAAAAAACCTTTGCTGGGACCCATTATGGCTTCCAGCCACAGGTACTCAAAAATCACTAGGGCCCTGGTTATACTGGTTACACTAGATGATGGCAGAACATGGAACAACACTCGCCAGCTTCGCTTCTAGGACATTGGAACACAATACTAACCTACCTAAGCCCTGGAACACCTCTTGCAAATCGCCACCCCAGTAAAAAATCCAAAAACAATCGAGGAGGAGAGGGAAACACAAATAATAAAAAGGCGGACAGATGAGACCACAATAACAACAACAAATTTACAACACAAAACCCGAATTCAGAACCCCCAATAAAAACAAAAAAAGCACTTACCCATAGGACGACCCTCCGGAGAGGAGATACCGGTAGTAGAGAAGCGAAGCAAGGCCTTCAGGAAGGAAACAGCCAGGCCAGCTCGACCAACCGGACAGACCAGGAGGCGAGCAGCAGCAGTCAACTCAACAGCCCAAAGACCCAGGCAGGAGTGGCAGGCTGACTCACCCTTCCAGGACGGTTCCTATGGAGAAGACGTGGAGAAAAGACGATCCCTGACCGAAACCGATGAAGACAGCTGAGACTGACTACGCAGGTCAAGTAGGACCCAACAAAGCCCCACCTACCTGCAGTGACTACATTACACACATTGGACGGAAACCAAGGGAGAGGGAGTGTTGGTATAGTAATACTTCAAATACTTTAAATCAGATTGGCCAAAAGGTGCAATCGGACTGGCTGTTTAAGGTACGTGCCCAATTGGCCGCTAATGGCGGGAAAGCTCAAAAGAACTGTCATGGCCATAAGTGGCGAGCAGCTGCTATAAAAAAGGGCTGCCGTGGCTCCGGCAAGGCTGTTCTGTACAGGTCACGAAGTGGTTTAATAAAGAGCTATTTGTTGAACTCCTGTCTCGCGTACCTTCTTTTCAGAACAGAACAGATTGCATAGTCACAATGGCAAGCTTGGACTTTGTTGACCTTCCCCTGCAGATATATTTGCCTGTTCTAAAATGTTTTACTTCTCGAGCTGTTAAAGAAGCAAATGGTTTTGCTTTATTTGTTCACTTAAAAATATTCTGCCTGGAAACTGCAATCACTTGGGACAGACTGAAGCAAGGTCTGGAGTTTTGCTACCATAGTGAAGCTGTGAGATTCTCATGCGTTCATTATTGTTTAGCTTTAATGTATGGCTGAGGTTGGGTGGCCTTAATTCTTACTTGAGCAAAATACCATAGTTTCTACTTCCAGGAAATCTCCTAATTGGCAGAGGGTTGAACTTGCTCAGTAGTTTGAATTGTTTGTTCTCTTCCAATATGTGACAGAAGCAAGCTACCCAACTTTGATGGATGTGGAGAATTGAATGAGGGAGCTTGTTTTTCTACCAGTGGGACAATTCTGGACTTTGTACACCTTTATGAGGAGGGAAAGGACTGACTACTCAACGGCCCAGGCTATTATGGCCTTTGGCTGGCAAATTCTTTCATCAGTGTGCAACTCTATGCCGGGTCCCATCCCCTAGGAGATACACCTGGTGGGACCCAGAAGGACAGGCCTTCTTCTGTTTGGTGGCTCCCTCTTTTCTGGAACAACATCCCATCTGGGAGATTAAATTGGCCCCCACTCTGACACACTTCTGGAAGGCCTGAAAGATGTTGCGTTCTGGCCAGTGGGCCTGGGAACCCAAAGCGGATGGAGTCCATTAAGTGGCTTATTTGAATGTGTGTTATCAACTGGCGTGGGAGAGTGATTATTATTATTATTATTATTATATTATATTATATTATTATGATTTATTATTTATTATTATTTATTATTATTTATTGTTTTATTATTACTATTTATTATTATTATGCTATATTGCTATTGTTATTATTATTTATTTATTTTTTATTTTTATATCTTATTATATTGTGTTTTTATGTCCTTGTAAGCCACCTTTCAGTTGGACATGTATGAGTAGTGGTCATATAATTGCTGCAAGATTGGTGTATGCCAAACTCGAAGAATGAAGATACCCCTACAGAAATGAAATAATGAAAATATAGTCTGCGGCAGAGATGGGACAGGCTAACTTGAGAAATCAAGATAAGGGTGAGACAGAGTATTATGAAGTCTGGAGTAAAATGTATCAATAGCTGGAGTCAAGAAAAAAGAAAGAAAGGGTTGACATTTTTCATTCCTATAAAGGAATGAAAGTTAGTTTTTGTAACCAAGAGAATGGAATATAATGGACAAATATGAGATGACACAAATGCTGAGTATGTATAAAAGATGGTTGTAAATATGTATATAATTGTAGATAAATGTAAATAGAAATAATATGCAGCTAGCACTATACCAACAACATAAGGGAAAAAGGAAATTAACTGATATGTGTATCTTCTATACTATAGCTTGTATGACCAAAATGATGGTCAAGAAAGTCGCACTGTGTTTAATTGTTTTTAATGTTTATTCCATCAAATTTTTTTTCTTAAAAAATAATTTTCTAAATAACAATAATAAGAACTTCCAGTTGATGCTACTCCTTAAACTAAAGAATGTATGTACAGGAAGCAGCAGTTGATAGTTGATTCTACTCCATAAATTGAAGGGTGTATATACAGGAAGCACCAGGTTGCTTTTCCCAACTTGGTATCATCCAAATATTATTGGAGGTCCCATAATTCTCAACCAATAGGACCAAATTCTGGGAATCTGTAGTTCCACCGCATGTGCAGAACACTCGGTTGGGAAAGAAAGATGACACATATCACGACACAGACACAGATTGCCTAAAAATTGCCATGAAGTTATCATCAGCTCTTCAAAACTTCAAGTAGCATTCTCTGAAGTAAACTCTGAACTGCCTTCACACATCTCAAACTAAATATATGAATTAATAGTCTTTCTTCATTCTTGCAATATGTTGGACCACAAGCTGTTGGCATTAACATGATAGGCCCCAGAGAACTCAGCTTATGTTTTCTAAATTTAATGAAGTTTAATAAACAATTTAATTAATTCAACTTGGCTTATTATGTGAATGTGAGTACTAGGTTGGAACTGATTGCATTAAGAGTTGTCATAGTAAGCAAAATATTAGAAAATGGAGTATTATATATGTCATCTTCAGCTTCTGGAAGAAAAGGCAGAATATAGAATGAATGAATGAATGAATGACAGAAGGAAGCATTTTTAAATGGAGAAATAAGCAAAATATAAACAGTAGTATCATTTCCTGATTTATACATAGCAAGTATTTAAACAAAATAATAGTAATCAAGTTAATCCTGGATTATAAATTCACAATTTACCGATACTTCTGAGGTGGTACCCAAAATTGCTGTTTTCCATGCAACGGAAGGAGGGACATTATTAAACACATTGTTTGTGGAGTTTGTGGAGCATTGGGACAAATTCTTTCTACAGAAGTGTCAATTCCAACCAAAGAGGACTATGTTGATGAGATGCCTGCAAGAAGAAAACCAAGCTTAGGAAACATCAAGAATCCAACCATTCAAGACACATATTTTCTCCCCTATGGAAACTTATGTTTTCACAAGTCTCTACACCACTGTGAGAATGACTCTTTCCATAGTATTAATAAACATTATTATGGCTGAGTGGAACCTTCATATTTATAAGCCCAATGCCATAATACTTCATTCTAAAATAATAAACATTTCAGGCATTTAATTTGTTCAGAACAAGATACTTGGTTAGACAAAGTCTTTGATTTGAGCTGAGAAGGAAGGCCAAACTTTTCACCATTAGTAGCCAGGAAGAGTTTTGCATTTAGTTTGAAAAAACCTTCGTCCTTAATTCTGAAGAATTAAGACAGATGCAACCAAATTTAGTCGTGGAAATCACAGCCGATGAGAAGGCCAAATAATCATCTTTGCTTTCCAAAGGTAGCACATTTCTGCCACTCTTTATGGGCAAAACCTCTGGAAACAAGGGGGGGCTAAGGGCTCATTTTAAAATGTTAAAGGAAGAAACTGGCCAGCCATACAGAGGAGAAACTATTCTGAAGGCCAATGGCAGTAGCTGCGAGAAATTATTTCTTTACATCCAGAAGTTAGAGTTAAGTGGGAATATCAAAAGTATGATTTATCACACACTGCAGTGAGAGAACAGCCAAACCAGAGAAGACTGATATATTTGCATTTTTTTTTCAGCTAGGAGGCCAATAATTTTGACAATGACATATTGGGGATGGACTTGCTCTTTGCATTTAGATTGTAATTCAGCTGGTGCAAGAAAGATAGTTACTTGCAATGAAGGGCATATTAACATGGTTGAAAGACTTTCTCACACAATGTTTTCCAGGACAAAGTTGTCTCAAAGGTGCTTTAAAAAAAATAGAAAAGATAAAAGGTAAAGATTGGCACTGATAGCCTCAGTGGCTCTCAGAGATAGTACTAATGATGAGATGACTGCAAAGAAACACAATCCTTCCATCCCACCGGCGTTACAAGAACCATGGTGGCTCAGTGGTTAGAATGCAGTATTGCAGACCCAAGGTTCAGCAGGTTCTGACCAGTTCTGGAGAACCAGTAGCGGAAATTTTGAGTAGTTCGGAGAACCAGCAAATCCCACCT
>BHFT01016203.1:0-70336 GCA_004320025.1 Laticauda laticaudata
CCCCCCCCGTTACTTATGGCAGTCGAAAAGATGCAAAGCAATAGCAGAAGATCTTCAAGGCTGACAGAGCTGTTAGCAGTAGTTCACACTATTATGCAGCATTTGGGTCTCGAACTTGGGTTGTCAGCTTTCCAGCTGACAAGCTCAGTGTCTTTAACTGCTAAGCCATCAAGCCCATGTATCTCTACCACACACTCTACCATGTAGAGGTAGTCCTCTCTTAACAACCCTAAGGAGCAGCAATTCCATTGCTAAGGGAAGTAGTCATTAAGTGAAACATCATGCTCATGCTGCTTAGCAATGGCAGTCCCGCTTGCAGTAGTGAAGCTGGGCATCACATGACTGTGACTTGTGACCTACCAACCTCGCCATTGACTTTGCTTGTTGAAAGCCAGCTGTGAAAGTCATAAATAGCAATAACATGACCATGGGACTTTTTTTAAAAATATAATCTTACTGCAGATACTATTTCGGGCTTAATTCATAAAATTGCTTTGAAACTAGTGAAATTGATAATAGAATGTTTCTCTGAATAAAGGATAGGCTTAAGAATAAGGTAAGGTAGGGTAATTGGTGGAACAGAACAGAATAGAATAGAATTCTTTATTGGCCAAGTGCAATTGGAGTTTGTCTCCAGTGCATAAGCTCACAATGTACATATAAACAGCTAGTAATAGGTTATAGATCATAAATCATAACTATAATTATAAATTATACTATAAACAACAATTGATAAATCCCAAGATACCAATAGAAGATAAGTAGGAAAGATGAGATGAGAAAAGAGACAGTGCTGTGGGAATTATGTGTTCAGCATAGTGGTGGTACCGGAGGTATCTTTCTGTCTAGTTGTTTTGGCATGCAATGCTCTAGGCATCCTGAGGGGAGAAGTTGAAAGAGATTATGTCCAGGATGTGAATGGTCTGTAGATATTTTCTCAGCCCTCTATCTGATTCATGTAGTATACACGAATAGAAAGTTATAAATATAAAAAGTATACAGTATACTCATCATCACATATATACAGTGTGTGCCCCTGATCCACAAGGATTCTTTTTAGTATATATCATTGAAATAATAGGACTAATTTTCAAGATCATTGTTTTTATTAAGCATCATAACTGAAAGGTAAAATAATTAATTGTTCTCAGATTAACAATTGATAGTTTGCTATAACTCTTACTACTGCAATGAATTAATTAGGCAGTTTTAGTTGAGAATTCCACCTAGTTGCGAAACATCATCATCATAATCACTATCATAAATATTTTACAAAGGAGTCCTAAGTTTATAAGACAGTTGGCAACTTTCAGACTTGTGGACTTCAGCTCCCAGAATTCCCTAGCCAGCATGGAGGGCTTTGGTGGGCTTAGAAATGTAGGGTAGATGATGATGACCATATTGGTACAATTTAACATTTCAATGTGCATGAGAACATTATATAAGAAACATTTCCTGAGTTCCTATGGGTTGTTAGTTAATTCTTCATAGCATTGCTAAAACTATAACATAATTCTATGCACGTTTATTCTGAAAGAAGGTCCAGAGTAGAGTTTAGTGTCAGGTTACTGTGCTTAGAGCTGCAATGTTAATCTGTCCTATTATCATCCTTATTTCTTTTAATAGGGAAGTTGCAAAAGGCAAACTAGTTTTCTGCCCATCAGAGTGACAATGTAAATTATTTAACACTTCCAGAATAAATGGTCAGAGGAAAAATGACTGTATTTCATCTTGAGTTTTCTTTTATTTCTTTGTATGTGAATAGTTCCTGTTATTATATAATTGCCATTTTATTTTAACTTGCACACCTTTATATACTTTATTATTGTTTTAACAGAATTGCCTGTGTTATTCCTGCTCTGTATGTATTTATAATTTTATTATGCTATGCAAAATGTGACATTTGGCATGATTATTCTCCTATTTGAGGAAGTTAAATTGGTACCTCAAATAGATCTACATTTCTACAACAGAAATTATGTGGATTTTACAAAGAAGCTATAAATCACAACCTTCTTTTGTTTTCAAGTGAAGTGAAATTTTAGTCCGTTTGCAGTCCATGTAGTAAAAATATACTAGGATATAGAAATGTTTTACCTAATCTTTTTATCAAATAGCTACAACAAACACTATCTGAAAAAGAAATAACAGTTTTATTTGTTTAGGAGATTAAAGAAGCATACAGTTTATAAACTATAGAAGTCAGCAATTGTCTTACAGTTTTAATCAGAGGTGGTATTCAGCAGGTTCTGACCAGTTCTGGAGAACCAGTAGCGGAAATTTTGAGTAGTTCAGAGAACCGTCAAATACCACCTCTGACTGGAGATTTTGCAGTATCCTTCCCCTGCCACTCCCACCAAGCCATGCCCACAGAACCGAGAGTAAAAAAAATTGAATCCCACCATTGGTTTTAATCCTCAGAAGGGGTGTATTTGTTTTAAGCCTGACATATTTGAAATTTTATGCTGACACTGTAACCTGTTTACTAATCTCACAGTATGGTCTTTACATGTTAATATATAATATTGCTTATTGTCTGTCCCATACTCTTTCAAACTTTATGAAAAACATGGCTCTATCCCTTTCCAAGCAAGGGGATAGTTACTGATGTAATGTATCATAATTTCAAAATGTTTTTAACTGTAGAAAGACATTCCATGGAGGGAACATAAATTTGGTCTTTTTTCCTGAATTTTGTTAGCTTTGGTGGTCAATTTTCTTTTGAGGAACAATTAGTGCAAACCCCTCTTTTTACACAGCAGTATAGCCTTGTACCACATTTTTTTCTACAAAAGTTTGATTTGGATATAGTCAGGGGTGGGATTCTACCAGTTTGTACCTATTCTCTAGAATTGGTTGTTCTACCAGTCCATACCTATTTGCTAGAACCAGTTGTTAACATTCTAAGCAGTTCGGAGAACCAGTTTTTAAAAGAAATTACTGGCCTAATCCTGTAAGGAAGGCAGGAAGGAAACATTCTGGTGTTGCTTACAGAAACTGCCTCNAGTTTTTTCCCCCTTCTTTGCTTGTACTTTGTTTGTGTGGAGTGACCATTCAAAATTACAATGGCACTGAAAAAAGTGACTTATGACCATTTTTCACACTTATGACTATTGCAGCATCCCCACAGTCATGAGAGGCTAGGTGAGGAGATGCGTGCCTCGATGTGAGTGATATTAGGTTGGCCATGTCCAGCCCAATAACATGACCACCAAGCCACGCCCACCAACTTAGCCATGCCCACAGAACCGGTTGTTAAAAAATTTGAATCCCTCCTCTGGATATCGTATGTGTAGTATAACCATTTGGATAGAGATTCCTTTATTGTTGATTAGTATCTGACTTTGTTTGGAAATTATATCAAATGTAAAGAGAACCTGTGTTAGAGTATTTTCAAAATGACATTCACAAATGTGATAATAGTTCCCTATGAACAGGATATATCTCCTGTTAACGAAAGGAATAAAAGCAAAAAGAAGTTTTTGCTTTAAAAATGTTTGTTTTGCCTTGTCTACCTCAAACAAGCTGCTGAACAAACTTCCAAAGTTTCATTTTCTCTTTGAAGTGACCTGCCAAATTACTGTTCAATGCAGAATATAGTGTGTCTTCATCTAGCTGGCAAAAGAACTGTGCAGCTGCTGAAACTGAACTCATTCAGTTGAACACTGTGACTCAAGTCATCCTATTTATTTAATATCAGCAGAGGTGGAAGGAAAGCAAATACAGTGTGGCTATTTCAAGGGTGCTCTTAAACACATCAAAAAACACTTCAGCATGAGGATCGTCTCACCTTTTTTTAAAAAAAAACCAGATTTAAGGGTGTTTTTTTTTTAAGTGTAAAATCAGTATTTTACATTTTGTTCCTGCTTTGTTTGTTTGTTTTTAGATTATTCAATGTGCTCTCCATTTTTTTGTATTCATTTTTTAATCAAATATAAATAGCCGTGCATCTCACTAGAGGCAATTTTGGCAATGCACAACAATAGCAATATATTCCATTCTTTATGTTGTGATATTTTATGCTGTGAGCTTATACTCAATATCATTGAAATGAATGGCTTTTTTTTTCCAAAAATTTTATTGATTTTTAAAAGACAAACATATACAAACAAAACACATAACATAAAAACATAAACATAAAACATCTTTTTGGAAAGCAGCTTGATCCCGGGTTACATCTCTTCGTATAGACATAAATTCAAGTTCATGCTCACTTTTATATACTATTCCATATCTTACTACTATTCAACATTTTCTATATAGCTTCTCCCTCTTTTTACTCTCTTAATTCTATTTTATTTATTCACCTCAGTTTAAATCATTATAGTTATATCCTTTGTCTGTCCTGTTTCAGCTGTCTATTATGTTTCTTCATAACACAAAATTTTCCTGTAATCACTGATTGGAGTGTGACCCTTTATATCTTTTCCCTAAATTTAACACTTTAAAATAATACATAACTTTCATTCGGATTCTGCTTAGTACATTCTAAAGCTAAACACTATGTTTAAAAAAAGAAAAAAAATTATAAATATATAATATAATTACACATAACAATCCATACAATTGAACTCTATCGTTAAGATTAATATTCATTTAAATCTTAAACATTTTATACCTTCCTTTTCAAAGTAAGTATCATGCTTCTATGAACACTTGTAAATTCACGTAGTTGCTTCTCCCCACTTCACTTATATTTTTAAGACATTATGTAATTAAAATGTTCCATTCCTTCTTAATTCAGTTCTCTCATATTCATTTCTTTTGTTCAAAAAAAGAAAGAAATTTCCACCTAAATTACATTGAATATTTGATCCATTTATAATCATAGGTTGTTCCAATTTTCTAACATTATTTCTAATACAAATATAACAGTACAGTTTTATGTACTTTTGCAGAATCTCTTTTTCAGGTTATATTTTTACCCATTATCTCTGAATAAGTTCTGTTTGTTTCACATCTTGTTTCAAACCTTTATAGCTTCTCTTCCTTCCTTCCTCCCTTGCTTCTCCACTCTACCCTTTTTACCCCCTTGTCTCTTAATCTCTACCCTCTTCTGTATTCCTCTTTTTCTTGTGCTTTCTGACATTGTTCCACTTTTCACCTTATTTTTCCCTTTTTGGTTGTTTTTTTAAGTCTAATTCTCCATTCTCTTTCCCCCCTTTCCCCTTTCTCTCCAGATAAAGTTGCTTGTTTGTTAAAGATGGCTTCTTCTTCATCCCAATCTTCTTGTTCTTGTAGTTTCTCATATGTAGAAATCGCCATTTCTAAAAAATGAAAAACGGAGCCAAAAGATCCTTCCCTTCTTGTTCCTCTTCTTTATATTATAATAAATTCTATTTTCAGTTCATCACACATAATTCCATTATAAAAAAAAATTTTTTAACAACCCAAATGATTTTAATCATTCAAATAAGAATTTCCAAAAAGTCCCAAAATCACCAACAATCCAAATACACACACAGTCTATTTCATTTAACACTTTCTTCTTTTTTTTCACTTTCTCTTCCTGGGGTTGTAATTCAGTTACAAATTTCCAATTAAAATGTGTCTTTAGAAGTCTTGTTATGATTTTGTTCTAGTCTTTTAAATTCCAAGCAGTCTCCTCCAGCCAAATCTTAATCTTAATTCTTATCCTCTCCCTTCCCACTTACAACATAAAAAAAAATTTTTTTTCCAGTGTTCAGAAATCTTTATTGTCCCCTTGGCTTTAATTTTCCCAATTTGATTACCTGCTGATGCCAAAGCGGGTTTTTCCAATTTCTCATTCATCTGCTGTCACAGTAAGGAAGTAGAGTGAGAAAAAACAAACTTTCCCTTTTCACTTTCATTCGCCTGTTTCCAGATCTTCTTAGAGAACGAGTATCTTTTCCAAAATTTAAATTCCAGGATATCTTGGATGTTGCTTCTCCTCCCGGTCAGCCAAAACTTTCACTTCTCAGCTTCCTCCTGCACTATCTTTTCCAGATGAAAGCTTCTTTGTGGCGGCCATTTCTGACCACCACTCTACTGCTTTTGGAAAAGGGAGTTAAACCAGCTGAGGAGTGGGGGTGCGACTCCCCCCAACCCCTGCTAGGTCTCCCCTGTCTTCAACTACCTCTACGAGGTAACTATAGCCCCGAAGCTGGTTGGCTTGGGACACTCCAGTGGCGAGCGCAGCAGAAACCGCGCATGATCGCGGATTCCTGCCACCACCGAGCCTTGCAAACCAGAATGGCTTTTTATAAATAACTATGTTAAGCCTTCGTGAAGTAGGTGCTCCAGGTTATTAATACAGTGCCTCATTCTGTGGAGAAGGCGAATTGTAGTTTGTGTGAAATTACTGTTGCAGTTTATATCTACAATCAAAATAATTTTACTGAACACATCTACATTGCTATACGTGAGAGTAGAAAGAATAATTATCTGTTCAAACAGTTTTTCCCTTTTTAAGTTTGCAACATTCGTGTATATTTAATTACACAGCTCCAGTTCATAACGCAGTAATACTCTTATTTTATTTCAACTTCAGTTTTATGGATTCCCAGCTCTTCAAATCAGTATGTTTTCTCAAACTGATAAAAGGTGGTTTTCCTTTTCATTAAATGGAGATTGAATGTTGTTGTTTTCATACCTAGATTGCATTTGTTATGGTATCAATGGTTTTTCTTTTCTATGGCTGGATTAGGTAGCGTCCTTTTAATAGATCAGCTAAATAAATAAATAATTTTCAGAAAAGGGGACATACTTTCTTGCAGATTTTAGTATTATATGTTTCCTTTGATTTTGCTAAAAAATAGGGATAGTTCTTCAAAATACAGCATGCTAGCATAGTATAGTAATTAAGGAGTATTTACTCAGCCCCATTTCAGAGGAGCTTCATATTGCCTTGACTCAGTAGATGGCAGCACCTGGATGGCTTTGTCTGGATTAGGAAAGCTGAATAGGGCTAATCCTGGTGAGTCTTTAGATGAAAGATTTCCAGGAATGTAGGGATGTCACCTAGACCATGAAGATGAGGGAATCTCTGGAAAGACAACAGCAAGCAATCTCTGCGATCAAGAAAATTACATGGATATTTCCATGAAGACTAGGCTGAATTAAATGAAGATGAGTGCAGGCTCCTGGACCATCCTGGCCAAAGAAAATAGAAAGCTAAATGCAAAGTGTATAGGCTTCCTTCACTCAGCCAAGGAATAATTCAAATAAAGACAATGTAAAGGAACAGTTTTATGCATGTCATGCATAGGAATCATTAATCAAAAGGCAAATTTGTTTTCATTTCATCTTGGTCCAAAAGGAGAGAATTGTATTTGGAAAATACAGATCCACAGGCATGTGTTCTCCGATTCCTTGTCAGTGCCCTGATAGTTGGGATTAATGGTTGTTGGTCCAAAGTATCAGGAAATCACTGTATTACAGAAGAGATCTACTTTGCTTGAGGGTAAACTGCCATTTTCCAGCACAAAGGATGCAGTAGGACCCTCACAAAAGGACTGTTGGCTTTAAAATGTAAATTAGATGAGTGTCTTCCTTTTTTGTACAACAAATTATCTGTTGAATTTGATGGACCATGCTTTTGTCCCTGTGTCCAGTTTTTCTACTTCATATGGATTCAGGATGGATACTGTAAAAAATAGGATGCTTAATTTCCTAAGTTTAAAACCAGAAATAGTCTTCTTTGATTCTTAATCTAACTAACAATGAGATGTGCATTCAGACCACATTCTTTCAAATACAGGAATTTCACAGATGGCTATTAATTAGGGGACTGATATGAAAGCATGTGGTAGTTCGAGTTTATAATTTTGTAACACATAATTAAGACTGATCATTTTTGATTGTATAAATTGGAAAGATGTTGTAGCTAGGAGAATAGAGCTATGTGAATCACTGCAATCTACATTAATTTAAAAAGTCTTTTTCTGAAACAGTCATAAAAGAAGGATAAAAGTTTGGCTGTTACTAAATTTGGTGAGGGGGAAGTATTGAAAATATTATTCCAAAGATGATTGTAAGAATGATAAAACTTTAGCGACATCTATCCTGGAATATGAATTAATTATTAATAAAAATATATTAGTAAATTTTCCTTATGTCAAATTAAGTAGGTTTTTATTATTATGGTGATCGCACACTCAACCGGATGCATTTTTATCTACCTATCAAGATCTTCCAAAGGACTTGGGATAGGCAAATATTACTCTTTAATAATAATAAAGATATTGTAATTTTGAACTGAGATTCACAGTTTCATACTGGTGGAAACTTAACAATTCAAGTAATCGAAGACCTAAGAAACCTCTTGGATATTAATTTTTAAGGTAGCATCTAAGAATATAAAAATTTCTAACCAGGGTGGGTGTTTTTGGTTTTTTTTTTTATAAAATCAGGGATAAGTTGGATAAATTCAATATTAAGAAAGTCCTTTAGGTATTTTTCTAGGGCTCCGATCACAGTTGTCTTTTTGTTTGGGAACTTAGATCTCTGAAAGTACAGGAAAGATAAGAGAATAAATATCAATCTTTAACATATGAAAGTTGAAGGATAAAATAGAGAAGGCATGTTCTGTAGGACCAAACTATTCTGTGCAATTTTTGGAAATCAAATTAGGGGCAAGATGCTTTTGTCAGCTTACATGGACATAGGAAGTAAGTAGAGTTTGGTTTGATTCTGAAGAATACAGTGCTGTCAAAATGTAATTACAAATAATCCTTGACTTATGACCACAATTGAGCCCAAAATTTATGTTGCTAAGTGACAAATTTATTGAGTTTTGCCCCATTATGATCTTTCTTACCACAGTTGTTTCGTGAATCACTGCCATTGTTAATAACACGGTTGTTCAGCGAATCTGGTTTCTCCTCAACTTTGCTTGTCGGTTGCAAAAGGGGATTACATGACCCTGGGACATTGCAGATGTCATAAATATGAGTCAGTTGTCAAGCATCCAAATGTAAATCACATGACATGGGGATGCTGCAACGATCATAACTGAAAAATGGTCATAACTTTTTTCAGTGCTGTTGTAACTTCAAACATTCACTAAGTGAACTGTTGTAAGTTGAGGACTATCTATATATGGGAAATAGTTATAGTTTATGTTAAAAATTGGTAGGTTTGTATGGTAACATTGTTTAACTTTTTGCTAAGCAGACTGATATTGGGTACTATAATTGGGACAGTGAATGGGAGAACAAGGATAGAATCAACTGTGCTGTCATTCATGTGTTGGGAAAATAAAACTTGAAGAGAAGCAGCCAGAAATGTGAAAGAAATTAGGGGAATTTTGAAAAAAAGATTGTGTTGGTTATGGTTGGCTCATTAGCTATTTTATCTCAATTATTCATCTGTAAAATGGTAATACTGTAGAATTGGAAATGTATCTCACCATATCCAAGATGTAAATCTAGAAGCAAAACATTCTAAATGTGTAACATTTAAGGAAAGTTGTTTTATTTATACCCTTCTTGTGACATCCTTTGCATTGCACGTGGCAAAAAAGAACTGATCCAGTTCTGAATTAACAAGCAAGAGTGGGTAGGAGCAGGAAGTGGCTGAAGATAGGTTGAGTAAAACTATTCCTACAATGATGTGTTCAGTTTGGATGTTGCAATTGAGGGAGGATTCAATAGAACTTCATAAATATCTATAGGCAGCATCTGTGATATGATCCCCATGGCCATTATGTAATAATTTAAAAACAAACAGATACTATCACACATTGTTTACATAATAAAAGTTGAGGAATTGATAGCCTTATAACCGGCAGAGAATGTCAAGGAATTACTCAGTTCAATACAGCACAATAGTTCTTGCATGTCAACATTTCTCTTCATATAGATATTACCTCAAACATGTAGGTAGTGACTGCCCCTAAATAAGTTTAATTGGCTCACCAAATCTTTGCTATGGAAATGCTTGCTTTCTATGGTTTCAGGTGACTTCTGTACGGCAAGAATATGAAACCAAACTGAAAGGTCTAATGCCAGCATCTTTGCGACAAGAACTTGAAGACACAATTCTCTCACTAAAATCTCAGGTAAAGAGTTTATGTTCTATTTGTCAGACTAGTACAGTAACGTGTAATCTAGGATTTGCTAGTTCAAAGAGCTGACAAAAATATCTATAACATGCTGGTATAAGCAATGGAGTTTGACGATTAATAAATAGCTCATCATCTCTACTTCTGGTTTTTTTCCCCTCAGCTAGTTCCAACCTTCACTCACAAGAGTTAAGTTTTTTTTTCTCTCTGCACCAATATAAAGAAAGATATTTAGCCTTTTTGATCTCTTAAGTGATGATGATTCCAGCATTTGATATTTAAACATGAACATACTTTTTAAAATTTGATAGTTTTGCTAAAACACCTTTTGTTTTTCAAGCATGCATGGCTTCTGTAAAAAGACATTGGTGCATCAAGGGAGAATAGTTTGTCTCTGCTTACTATTGTCAGCATGGTCCCACATTGGAGTTTGTGAAGTTACATTTTTCAGTCTGCTGTTGAACAAGCAAACATTCCAATACCGTGATGTACTAATTCCTCTTCAAGCAAGAACGTTTAGAAGCTACTTGTTACCTGGAATAATTTTGCTATCCTGACATTCCTTTCATACCAAAGGTTTTTAGAACAAGATCAAGTGGATGAATGGTATTTGTTAAATCAATTCACACTTGAAAAGGTAATCATCAACAAAAATATTCTCTTGCAATAGATATATTTAGTAAAATAATAGCCAGTCGGAAAACTATATGAACCGGTCATACGTAACTTCCTGTAATTACTAAGACATTGATAGGAACCAAACTAAAATCAAAGACTAGAAAACCTTCAGTAGTTACATTTTTCCAATTCACATAGTCTCAAAAAGGGTTGTTATTATTTCATTTCTCATCTGGAAATGGTGCACTTGGATTTGTCACCTTGTAATACTATTTCTAAAGGAATTGCCATGGCAAATGAATATGATAATGGCAGGTGCTTTATGGATATTGTTGAAACTATCACTGATTTTGAATTCCTGCTGGTGCTCAGGTTCATCCAGTTATTGCCATTACAAATAATAAAAGGGAAGAGCTGATTATCTAGGAAATTAGTTAATCATACGTGTGATTTATGACTGGCATGCAAACTTACCATTGCTAGCAATTGAAAAGTCCCCAGCTTCCAGTGAAGTGAATTTGGGGTTGAAATTTGATTTCAGTCTTCAAAGCTTCTGCTAGCATACATAACATTTCAAAGGAGTAAAAGTAACTCCACACTTTTAAAAGTGAGTGCTCATATACAAAGCATAGCTCGCAGCTGCCTGTGCAGTGAATTACAATATCCAGCTACAGGCTGTTCTCTCAACAGCTTCTGAAGCACAGGTGTCTTCTCTGAAAATTGTTGAAATTCCTGTTTCAAAAACATCAGCCAGAAAGAACAGTGGAATCTTTGCACCTGTCAGGCTGGTGAATTGTTCCAGAGGAATAAGAGGTCTGGGTTAGGTAAAAACACCAACAGAGCAGCAGTAACAAGGAACAAATAGGAAACATTCACTTCTCAAACAAAGCTCTGCTGACATTTAAAATATGCTGGCTGCCTCAAGCTCCTCAATTTTGAAGCTTTTCACTGTGTTCTTTGTCTTCTATCCTAGCACTTTGCTAATTGAACTTTTAGAGCATGCTTATAACTTTACTTTCCCAACAGAGTTTTTGACCACCCTTCAAAAATAGAATCTTATGTCTGGGTCTCACAAAGACATGTGTAATCCATTAATGTTGATACTTAAATTGCATCAACTTGGTATTCTTATGCCAGTGTTCAGTTTTGAAATCTTTGCATTTCTTATAAACAAAATTTAGGGATTGCATTTCTCCCTTCCCCCCCCCCCAAAAAAAAGTGTAATACCACATGAACATAAGAACATGGACAGTATTCTCAGAAGATGAAATGCACTTGATCCCGATTTAGGCTGTTTGACATTGGGACATCAATCCCAAGATTTTCAGGCCATAAATAGGGCTTAAGCAATATTTCTGAGGAACCGCAAACAGATCTATTCATAAGTCTGTTATATACTAGAAGCTCTTCAGTCACAACAGCTGTATTTTCTAGGTAAATTTTTTACAAAAAAGAGCATCGATTCTACAAGAGGAACTGAGCACATATCATACCAGAAGGTAAGCTAGTATCTTTTACTCTGATTGTTAGCTTGCTTTTAGTAAACACAGCCACTTCAAAAAGTTGTGTATCTATAATTTTGCAGTTTATTAAGTCTGAACAGCTGGCGGGTACAAATCTGATCTGGGCCTTGCTTTAGCACACCTGAGACACTGGCTCAGTTTATGGTTACAGGGCTATGAAGTGTCACCATCTTTTGAGATAAAGTACAATGATACAGTTTATAATCTTCAAGATTGTATCTTTAAAGCCCAAGATCTTTACCCTCCTTGTCTTTTTTTAGATTGTTCTCCTGTTATGCAAAAAAAAAGGACAAATGTTGCAATAACAGCCCAAAGGTGCTTTGTACTCTTTGAAAAGAATGACTCACAAGAATGTTTATGTCACTTCAAAGTGATATCACTGCTTTCTTTTTTTCTTTTTTGCAAATTAAGAAGAGTCTTGACTTCTGCAACATTTCTGTTGGGTATAAGATATGTAAATACCAGTTAATTAAACTAGAAGGCATAACTCTAATTTAAAGCTAGATCATATCTACTATGTAGGCCTTTCTATAGATTTTTGCCACACTTTAATTATGTTGCAAGATTTGTGCATAAAATTCTGGTCCAATTTAAACTTGAATATTTTTTGCACAAACCATTGTAGCTTAGAGCCCTGGGATTTTCTGTTCATCTGTCATCTAAGTACCAAGAGTTTTGATTAGGATCAGTTGAGGTCACATCAGTGTTGCCATTTGCTATGATGAAACTTCAGATCTTACCTCCACAACCTGCTTTCTGGTCTTCAGTTGTTCTCTTCCTGGTAACCATAGTTTCCCAATTGAAACCATAATTGAAAATTATTCTGAATTAATCCAAGTAGTCTTTCATTTTAGAACTAATATCTGTGTAGTGGGGCATTGTTTCCAGGAAGTGAGAAAATATTTTAAAAGATGTTAGGATGGTCTGTTGTACAAAATAAATGGATAATTGATGAGAATATTTTATTCTTTAGGTAATTACTGAAGGTGACGGTTTGATTCAAGTGTCGAATGGATTTCTTTCAGCAGGTTTGAAGATTTGGGTCTTTTGAATTAATCTGTGAGATCAGTGACTGTTCTATAAAATTAGATTGTGTAATTAAGGAATAAAAGTACACCCTTATTCATTACAGTATTTTAAGTTACTACTACACATTTGAATCATTTTATCATAAAGATTTTATGTTTTTGATATATTCACTAACATATACCTTATTAATTTACATATGAACAACATAATTTTGTTTGCTCATATTGCTTTTGTCCCTTGTTTCATAATGCAGTTTTTTAAAATACATGCTAAAATCAAGTCCTTATTATATTATATTGTACAAAACATGTTAAAACCTATATGGTATTGTTTCATGTTCTTATGTTACATTATTAAAATAGTTTTGTACATTTTTGTTTCAATATTATTTCTGTTTTCAACATTTTATTTACTGCAAAAGGTATCTACAACAAAATATAAACATTTGCAAAATTCCTTTGTTGTAGTTTGTATGGCAGGATGCACTTTTTAAGTCTGCTGATTATGCATATTGTTTTAGCTGCTCAATTTGAATATGAGTACTAAGAATATATGTTTTATTCTGGAATGGGTCACTTCTCAATAATATGGTATAGCATGAGAGCTAAGATAAGGGATGTCAAACTCGATTTCATTGAGGACTGCATCAGGGTTGTGTTTGACCTCAGGGGGGGGGCAGAGTGGACGCCTGTGGTGACTTGAGTGCTCTGCCAGCAAAAATATGCTTCTGAGCTCCATTTTTGGCTGCGATGACCTCCTGCAACCCTCTGCCAGTGAAAATGGAACTAGGGAGGGTGGCCCTCCTGAGCTCTGTTTTCACTGGCAGAAGCACCACAGGCTGGTTCTTTGCTGTTTCCAGGGTGGCCCTGCGGGCCAGATCTAAGCACCCTGAGGACTGGATCCGGCCTACGGGCCTTGAGTTTGACACCCTTGGCTAAGATATTTTCACAGAGTGGACAGTGAATTCTTTCTCCTGATCTCCTTCTTTAGTATATAATTATATGGTTTGTTTCCTTGTGCCATTCCCATTTCATGTACTTTTGCTATTTCCAATGCCATGCATAGTTATTAATACCTGCTGTGATTAGGAAGTAACAAGCCTAAAAAGAACTATTAATATTTCCATTGCAAGGGATTAATTACATGATTGCATATTTCTACAAGACACTATGCACCGCATCCAATCAATCTTCTGAAATCATTATGTGAGAAGACCACATTTACTTGATTTTAAAAATCTAATGCTTAGGTGAGTGATAAAAGAAAATATATCAAATAACAGTCTGTTTCTGAGTACATGATATTAACTGTAAGGAGGAATTTATTTACCTCTCTAATATATATAGATGTAGTAATTAGATCTTTTGGTCTGTCACAACTGGAGAAGCTCTGTGTACAAATATTAAAATACCAAACTTTTGATTACCAAGTATTTTGACAAGAAGATTTGAGGGATAGTTTTTATTTTCTGGAGAATCAGAATTATAATATTTTAGTGCATTTGACATTCTTACATCTTTAGAATACTTCAGGTGCTTTGTCTAGTTGACTTTCTTATGATCCTATAAAAGTGAATGACAATTCTTATCTCCTATTTTGCAGAAGAGGGATAAAGGAAAACTTGCCTAAGGTCATGTCATTTATTAATGGCAGAAGAGAGTTTCATATCAGGAACTCCCTGATTTATGAATTATAGTTATAGGTTTATTAATATTTTCACTTACTGACTGCCTATGGCATGTGCTAATTTCAGAAAGTACAGTGAAAGTTAAAGACTGCGTTGCATATTAATTCTTCAATAGTAGTTCTATTGATGACTTCCTCATCTTCTGCAATTGAGTTTTCCTCATTATTTCCAGCTATACTCATTGCAGAATTCAATGAACATATAGTCTTCAACTTATGACCACAACTAAGCCCCAAATTTCTATTACTAAGCGAGACAGTTAAGTGAGCTTTGCCCCATTTTATGATCTTTCTTGCCACCCTTGTTAAGTGAATCCCCGCAGTTGTTAAGGTAGCAATATGGTTGTTAAATCAGTCCGGCTTCCTCATTGGCTTGTCAGAAAGTTGCAACAGATGATCACATGACTCCGGGACACTTTAACTACAGTTGCCAAGCATCTGAATTTTGATCACATGACCATGGGGAAGCTGCAATAGTCATAAGTGTTAAAAATAGTCATGTCATTTTTTTCAGTATCGTTGTAACTTTGAATAGTCACTAAATGAACTGTTGTAAGATGAGGACTACCTGTACCTATAATGTAGGATCAAGGGTTCACATTTCAGGCACTCCCAAACATGAAGGAAAGCACTATTAAGAACATGACCTCAGAATAAGAATTCTAAGCATTATGAACAAGCAAGCAAGGGCTATTAAATTAAAGGTTTAAATGCATGGCTATAAATCAGGGATCCAGTTCACAGCCCTGGACAGCTAATAATGTGGCCCCACAATACCGTACATTTTTAACATTATTATTTGATTTTATATTATAAAACAATATTATATATATTTTATATGTGGCCCAAGATAATTCCTCTTTACTCAGTGTGGCCCAAGCAAGTGAAAAATTTGGGCACCCATGCAATAAATGATAATGATTTGTTCTGTACTGTGTTATAGAAAACATGTGTTCCTTTGATTAACTATAGCATAGCCTGCCTTTTTATATTTCTAACTTTGAATTAAGGGTGAACCTACCTCAATACAGAAGCAGGATGACATTTTGTAGCATATATCTTGGAGCTTATAATTTAGAGATTTTCGAAGAATCCCTTCTTTCTCCAGCCTCAGGAAGCTTGTGGATTAAAGATATAAATTGAAGCTGCAGCGTAGGTATTTTGAGGTCCAAGGGTATCTGATGCAGGAGATGACCAGGCTGAGTCCAAGGGTTGATTCAAACACACTATCATAGAATAGAATAGAATAGAATAGAATAGAATAGAATAGAATAGAATAATAGAGTTGGAAGGGACCTTGGAAGTCTTCTAGTCCAACCCCTTGCCTAGGCAGGAAACCCTACACCTCTTCAGACAAATGGTTATCCAACATCTTTTTAAAAACTTCCAGTGTTGGAGCATTCACAACTTCTGGAGGCAAGTTGTTCCACTGATTAATTATTCTAACTGTCAGGAAATTTCTCCTTAGTTCTAAGTTGCTTCTCTCCTTGATTAATTTCCACCCATTGCTTCTTGTTTGGAGAGTCTACACCTTCATAAAAGACCTAAGTCCAGCCCCCCTTGAAGTCACTGACCTTTATCTAGCACCCATTTGCCTTGTGGTTCAGATTCTTGTGTGTAGGTAGCATAAAATAAATTTGTAGAACTTTTGAACACTAGCCTGACTTCTGAAATCAGCAGAGATTAAAAATCTAAGGATGAGTTGAACAAACCAAAACTTTTATTCGATATTTAAATGACAGGCCAGGGCAGTTGTTGAGGACTTAATGAGAGGAAAGGAAGGGACATTCCCAAGGCCATCAAATGTGCTAAAATGCCTCAAACCTCAGTCAAAACCATCTAAACTGGCAGCCTGTAGATTAATTCATCTAATTTATGCCAACCTCAGTCTGTCACAATCATCTATGCCTACTTCTGCCTTAAGATACCTCTTATTATTCATGTACATATATGCACACTTTTCTAATTAGGTATCACAAAATTAATCCCATTATCTTCACACCCCTAATAATAGGTCAGTCCTCCATTATATTCTGGCTGTTGAAGTTTTTCAAGAATAGCTTAGTTAGTTCTGAATAATTTTTCTTTCCTGGAAAAGTAATTGCTGTAGTCGATGTTATCTATTGTTAATGTAGTCAATGTTATCTATTGTCGATGTTATCTAAACTCACTTTTAGTGAGTTTCTGTATTATTTTCCTGTTCATGTTTTTTTGAAAAAAATGACATATATGTTTTTTTTATTATGATTGAAATACCCCACCACTTTCTTGGATATATAATATATATTGATGGCTTAATTATAAAATGGGGGTGTGGGTTTATTTTTTTGCCTCCTGCAGCAGAACTGATGGGCTGTTTTATTTGTTGTCCAACTCTCTTAAAAAAACAACTTTATTAGTTCACGCTGTGTTCAGACTTGCCCTTGGTAAATAAGGTTCTAACACTGACAGAAAGAAAATACTTGTGCTTGCTTTAACAACTAGGAAAGGTTAGAGTAAAAATATAGGGCACCCTTGATGCTAAGTAGTTCTAACACATCATACAGAAAGAGTATGGATTCTTTTTTTAAATATTGCTCTGCCTTTTGAAATCTCAATATGCCAAAGGCACCAGCAACAGATCTGGTTTTGAGAGGAAAAAAAAGGCACTAAGAACACCAAGCAGTAGTTGAAAAGATTTTGGAACACAAGGTCATTTTAATTCATACATTTCTCTTTTAAAAAGTCTCAGCTTTGATATTTTTGCTGAGAAAAAATAATTCCTGCTTAAATTGTGTCATTAAAGGCAAGTTGCCTCTTTCAAAGCACATTATCAAAGAATGCTGAAATTGCAAGATACTGAAACAAAAATGTATCATTGGTTTTAAGTATGGTAACCAAACACTTCTTAAAATCCTTTGTGCTGGTGTTTTTTTTTCGATTTACTCTCTTTTGTAACTACAGTATTTTAAAAACAAGCCATGTCCTATTTACATCTCACAGCTTAAAAACCATTTAAATTGCAAGGTTGTTTTATTTCCAGCATTGTTCAATTAATCTTGTAAGAGAGAGAGGGTCTTTTGACTGTATTTTTTAAGCATAATCTTTTCAATAAAGATTTTTACATTTTTCAAACATAAAGAAAAACAGAATCAGTTAATTTATCCAAGTGCTATTTCCAGCAGATCTCTTTAATGACCTTTGGCAATCATTACTTATGAAATTTAATTGGACATCCAATATCCTCTTTTAAACATTTATCAATGTTTTATAATCTTTTCATTCTTTTCTCTGAATGTGAATAATCAGCATAACCAAAAAAACCTCAGAACAGAAGCATAAGTTATCTAAAGATGTATGTCTTCCATAGCGCTTTGATCTTGAATACTTTTTTTATTTTGTCATGCCATCTTTTGTGATATCTATTCAGTTCTCTAAGCACATTGTCAATATAGATACATTTTTTGCACATTTCCTTAACTTTTCCATTTTTTTCCATTCAGAGTAGAGGTTATAGTGGCTATATATAGTGATTAGAAATTTTTTCAGCAAAGTGGCATTTCTTTATGTGTCTATGGAGATTCTCCATCATCCAGGTCATGGTTGTCCCAGATATGCATTTTCCAAATGGCAACTGGACTTTCTTGTTTTTTGTTTTTTTTCTTTGAAAATGTTTTGCTCCTCATCCAAGAAATTTATTTGAAAAAGCTTCTTGAATGTGAAGAGAAATGTTTTCAAAATGGAAAAAGCATTTGTGAGACATTCCTTTGTGTGTTTCAGTGATGACATTGATCTGAAAAGGATTAAAGTGATGTGAGGTGATCCCTAATATTATAGTAAAAGTGTCCAAAACCATGTTGATGTAGGACAATTCCACGTTAAGGAGGTGCAGGTGTATGAAACCTCTGATTAGAAGGAGTGGAATGTTTGGGGAAGAATAGAAAGAAGGAAAAGAGGTCATCAGGATGGGCAAGTGCCCAGAGTCACTTTTCAGAGTCAGGCAGGATATAAATAAATAAAGATACATTGGATATGTAGTTGCCTGGGTGTGTCCCATCATAAGTCACTCCTGTCATGTCCCACTCACTGATTTGTATCATATGTATAGTGTTGTTTTGTAATAAAATGCTTTATAAGACTATGTTTGTGAATGCTATCTTGTAATCTAGCTGGTGATAGAAAATGGAAAACAATACAAAGTGATTCCTGTAAAATATAAAGTGATTCCTGTAAAAAATATTTAAGGGATTAGTGGGAAAATGTTTTCCCATCAGCAATATTATCCTAAGTTACAAATTGTGTGTGTTCAAGTCATGTGGTTTCTAATTTTTATATTTATCCGGTCGGGGTATTCAAGATTTTATAAGGGAATTAAATGTAAGCTTGACCCTGATTTTCAACCAACTAATCTTGAAATTAAAACTATGAAGGAATAAATGATAAAGAGTGCAAGTGAAATGAAAACAAAATAGTATGCTTCTGTGTCTATAAAACTAAGAGAAAGGGGAGGAGTATAATAGATCTGATAAGAACATGTACTGAAATAAGATATAGGTTTACTTACGGGTGAAAAAGCTAAAATGGCATTCAAAAACTACAAATTAGAGTCTTATCTATTGTGGATGTCTATAAGCCTGTGAAAATTGGAAGTTTGTATTCCAGTTAATGGTGATAATGGAAGAACCAAAGATTTTGGTGGGAAATTGTGAATGAATGTAATCCAGAGCAAAAATGTTCTGTTAGTGCCATATTCACTATTTTCTTGTTCTGAATTTATTTAAAAAACGAACAAACAATTGTACCCAGAAAGAAAGAAACTTGATTGTAGTTTACAGAAAAGTAACATTTAATTTCAAGAGAAGAGGGTATGTCAAGAAAAAAAAGTGTTGAATGTATTTGGAAGTAAGAAGCATGGTGTGAGAAAGCAAGAACAAGTTAAGAACAAACAATGTTAAAATGCAGGCTGAATACCAAAATGAGTGACCAGTATGAAAGAATAAGTTGAGGTGGTTTTGTCATATAAAGAGGATAAATAAGGATCAATTCACAGATTGCAGCATCCCCACGGTCACATGATCAAAATTTAGACACTTGACAATTGGCCTGTATTTATGACGGTTGCAGTATCCTGGGGACATGTGAACTCCTGTGACCTTCTGACAAGCAAAGTCAGTGGGGAAGCCAGATTCACTTAACAACTGTGTAACTAACTTATTAACAATTGTGTAACTAACAATTGCAGTGATTCACTTAATAATTATGGCAACAACAACAGCTGTCTTGTTTAGCAGTGGAAATAAGATACAACTTTTGTTGTCATTTTTTCTGTGAGCACACTGGCATACACATACATACAATTATGCTACATACACAAACACACACATTAATCACAGTCCATTTTGAAATACATAGTGGAAAAATATTGAGAGTTAACAAGATTAATACTATATGGTACAAAGAAAATTTGAGCTTATGGTTGTAAGTCAAGGACTACTTGTAAAGAATAAGTCAAGGAAATGATTGAGAAATGAGATCTTTAAAAAGATTAGAGTTTTAGAGAATAAAATTGATGAAGAATAGGAGGAGATTGAGAAATATGGTATTGATATAAACTAAATTTAACTATATTGTTTTTGTCCTTCTCTCATGACTTAATTTCTTAGGCTTACTATTTCTTATTCCTTTTCGATGTTTTGCATACCATCGCTTACTATGCTATAGCATGATTAGTGCACAGAAATGTATATTCAGCCTTCCTTCTCATAATAGTATTCTTGATCAATATTATAGCTATCCCCTGAGGACAATGAAATCTTCTGGGATTTTCATTTTTCTACACATATTCCATAGTATGACACAATCAACACAATGGAAGGCCGCTCTGTAATCAATAAAGCAGATCTTGGTTCGTTTTTTGTATTTATGGGCATTCTCAATTATTCAGTGTTGTGTGTTGTATGTGTGTTGTATGCTTCAGCCTTTCTTAAAGCCATTTGAACATCTGACATCACCCTTTCCATACAGGGTTCTAATATGCATTGATGATCCTAAGTATTGTTTTGCTGGCATGTACATTAAGAATATTGGGTGATGGTTAGCATGCTCTATTGAGTCTCCTTTTTTGATATTGGCACACAAATTAACTTCTTTCAATCTGTTAGCCAGTATATCATTTTCTGTCTGTTGACATAGCTTTATTAGAACCTTTATTGATTTGTCTATTGCTTGTCATATTTCTATAGATGCCATAAATTCATATAGCTTTTTGACTTGGTAATGACTAGAGTGTCAACTTAACTTCATTTTCTAGCACTAAAGAGTCTTGCAAATAGGGAATACTTTCTAAGATATCTTGGATGTTGACATCTTACAATATAGAATTTCAGTATATTCTTTCCGTCTTTCTTTGATCTTTGAATCAGTCACTGTCTGGTCCATTGATATTCTTGAGCATACTAATTTAATGATGGAACCTCTGTTTCAACTGTAGCTTTATTATTAACTTTTTTATGAACATCCTGGTTTTACTTCATGTTATATTGAATTATTTGTTCTTGACGTTCAAGGTCTTCTTAATTTTCTCTCCAGCACAGTTTAAAAGGATTCCCCCCCCCCTTAATTCAGCTATATCTGTTTAACAGGAAAAACTACAAATCTGACAATATGTTCCCTTATTGTCATTGTAATATCTCTGCACTTTTCTGTATAGTTTGTCTAGGTCTATCGTGCTGTTTCTCTAGAGTAGCAGATCTCTATTTTTTGGTTGCAGTCATCATCTCTGGAAGATAAAGTCTGCTACTACTTAGACCTTCTCTTAATGAATTTGTATTGGGTTGGCCATGCCTGCTGACATAATGATAGAGTCATCTATGTGTGAGTTGGGCAGTTATATAAATTGGTTTTATAAATAATTAAATAGCTGGTGGGAATGTTTCGTTTTGCTTTGCTTTTTAAAATACTGAGCAGCAGATTACTTTTCAAACTCTTTCATCTTCAGCAAAAAACTTTGTACTGTATTTCTTCCTTGCTTTTAACCATCAAAGTGATAACATCAGCATATCAAACCTTCATGTTTGTCCCATCAATTTTAGTTCTAATTTCTATTTCGTTGTGTCTAGCATTTCTCACAATATATTCTATACATAAGGAAAATAAATAAGTAAACAACTTGGTGTATTCCTTTTGCAATTTTGAATTATTAGTTGCTCTATATTCTGCTCAAACTGTGGTTTGCTGGTCATTGTACAAATTCTTCAATATATAGGCAAGCTGGGAGTTACAATGCCTACTGGATTTGCTTCCAGATGGCTTATTCTCACACGAAGCATCCTTTTTGGTAGAAATTGGGAACTCCTCTGTGCATAAAAGTTACATTTGCATACCTCCCAGAGTTTCAAATCATGAAGAAGGTACAGGATACAACTATCCATTTTACCATATAGTCACACTATGCATATTTAATTTGGCACAGCAGCAGTAGCTTTTAATATTTTGTTTCTGATGGTGGAATTCTGATGCTAGTTTCTGAACTCACAACTCCTGAAGTATGTATGAATTACATTATTTACCATGCTGGCTAGAAATGTTTCCCTCCCAAGTGTAGAAAATAAATCTTTATAAATATATATTAAGTGGATTTATGAAGTCAATCAAAATATTTAGTGATAGACATATGGAGGATTAATTACATTTCTCAAATGTCAACTAAACGAGAAACCATAACTGTGTGTGTGTGTGTATGTGTGTGTGTGTGTTTTCATGAACAGAAAATGTATATGGTGTTTGGATTATATTCATTGATATGACATCAAAATACAGATGAAATTACAAAATGAATTCCAGTCATCTCCTAGGAAATAGCCCCATGCCCCTTCAGAATATGTGGGAGAAGGAGAGATTTCGAGGGTGTCATGATTCATATAATTTAAAGGACTGGATATATTCAAAATATATTCAAGATAAGACTGCAACAAGCTACCTATTCTGAACAGACTTGTTGTGGTTAATATTTATGCTTTATAATAATCAGGGATGGATCATCATACAAGACTTGAAAAAGAAGTTCTTCTATCTGTAATGATTGCCACCCTCGGTGTAGATGGCTTCCAGGAGATGCAGGCTTGCTTGCATTCCCCGAGGCTTATTCAAGATGAACATCCAGAGGTTAGCAGGTGAGGTGTTGGAGATCTATTAATATGCGAAGGCTGCTTGTTTATTCATGTTCCTGCTCCTAAAGAGTTCACACCACTGAAGGCTGGATATTAAAATTAATTATTGTATGCCATCCTAGGGTAATACAATTATTGTATGCCATCCTCACCCTTCGTGAGATGGGCAGCTATATAATTTTGATTAATAAATAAAAGCTAACATCCTACCTCCTTGCACTGTTGCTGTGCTTTAGAAAGGAGTCAAGACCTTTCTCTTTACACAGGTTTTTCAGTTTTAATTTGTTAAATTTGACTTAATTGCTAACTCTTATTGAACTTTCAAACTGCCTGGGTGGAAAAGAAGGGGGTCAATCAAATAAATTCTTGGTGCCAATTACTGTCAGCCCAAGGTTTTCATTGTTCTAAGAGTGAACTCAGAACAGGGCATAAAGAGTTTTTATATGCTATTTTATGTGCTACTCCTTCTGAAGACCATCAGGAAACCAGCTGCTTCTTACATCTTGATCAACATTACCTTCCTATCAATCAGAACAGGTATGATTCTTGGCATCATTCAAGAAGCTAGTTATTTTTTTAAAAAAAATCATTGCATAAGTGCCTACATTGTGTGGCTTTTCTTTGTGTAGACCAATGTCTTCTGAGACTTAGAATACTTATAAAGCCTTTTTCTGCAGATACAGCAGAATGGAAATAGTGTGAAAATTGTTGCCTTTCTCTTTGCAAATATTCAGTTTAAAAATGCTTGTTCCAGGGATTTTTTTCCTCCTGATTGTTCAGTTAGTTTATATTTCTGACGGTCCTTAATATGATGGATTTTTTAAAAAGTCTGTTACATTTGCACTATTTGGCTTGGACTGACTCTGCTGTTGTTCTTTTAGTAATGATGTTGTTTATTGATAGTATCCATCCAAAACAATGTTATATAGATGGGACAAACAAAATAGAACATTTAAATATCAATAAAATCATTTGGATTTGAATGTGGTCTTTGAATTTAACCACATTCAAAGCTTTGAGCTTTGTTCAGCTTTATAAATGTCCTAAGAAACATTCTAACAAATACTGATTTGGGCAGAGGATAAGTAACATTAATTAAGATTCATATTCATCACTAGAATGGACTATTTTCTTTTTTATACAGTGATTTTATTAAAAGTAGAATTGCAACAGTAAAAACTAATACAAACTAAAAAGAAAAAAAAGAAAATTCAGAAAAGAAGAAAAATATAAAAATATAAAAAATAATAAAGAAAAAACAAAAATATGTACGTCAGATTTGACTTGTATTTAAAACTTCATTCATTAAGGATTGAAGGAAACTCCCCTGCTTTCAGATTTGTTGGTCCAAAAGTTTCTATTGGTTAAAAAGTAGTTAAGTTTTTCTGAAAGTGATAGAAAAAGAAGTATACAAACCCAGTATTCTTCAAAGGCTAAAAATTGTGGTTTTAGCAAGATAGCTTTTTGCTTGTGTCCCAAAACTCTAGACCTATGGGAGACTGCTGTCTTGTAGTCTTGCAAAAAAGTTGCTGTTTGGAGTACTTGGTGGTGATCTCAAGTCCTCTTTATCCAGAAAGGAATAATGAAGAGCCAGTCTACTTCCCAGTTCTTAATTATGCCACAGCTGTTGGCTCCTTTTTTTTTTTCACCAGAGCTATCTTCAGTTTTCTGTTTCTTCTCCCTGTCCTTCAAGAAGAAATACTTTCAATAAACCCTCCGCCAATATTTCAATTGTAAAGGACACCAATATACTGCTAGAAAATAATTTGTGTTCAGTATTAGTTATACTTTACCAAAGTTTTATTTATAATTTAAGAGTATAATTGGATTAATGAACCTTTTGAGATAGTTAACTATGGTGGTTAATACATTTTCACCATTTCCACAGTTCTGTTTACAGCAGTTAATATGGTAATAGCCCCCCACATTCATTGAATTTATATCCCACCTTCAAAGAAGATAGGGTAGTCTCTATAACATTTCCTCTTCCGATGTTTCCCCACAACCATCATCTTGTGTGATAGATTTGAGTGAGAAATGATTAGTCCAGAGTCACCCAGTGAACTTCCATGACTGATGGCACACTTGAACTTGAGTTCCACAATATTAATTCAGCACCTTAAGGTGCTCATTAAGTGTACTACACCCTTGTGTTTTTTTGTTTTTTTGTTTGTTTATTTATTTATTTATTTATTTGCAATATATTTGGATACAAATTGTCCTGCACACTTTTGATTTTGAAGAAACTGTTTAAAACAGAATGAGTTTCAGTTCTGAAGGCTAATCAAGATGAGATCTTTAGTTGAAGGGGCAGAATGCCAAAGCTTCAAGTTTATGAAGTTGTCTGGAGAATCTCTCCCAACAATGCACAAGGATGATAATTGGGTGGGATTCAACCGGTTTGGGCCAGTTCGGGAGAACTGGATGTTAATTTTACATCCAGTTCTGTGAACCAGTAGTTCCAACGACCAGACCAGACTGCCCCTCCCAGGAGTCCCCATGAGGCCCTTCTGGCTCCCAGGTAAATGTAGGGAGGCCTCCTGGGAACAAAAACAGGACATGGGGTGTGGGTGTGTGCGGCGGCACCCCTCACACCTGTTTTGTCTGCCAGGTGCCTCCAAGGAAGCTTTCTAGGCCCAAAAGAGGACATGGGTCTGGCACCACTCCCAAATGCTCCATTTTGGCTTTAAGGAGGCTCCAAGGAGGCTTTCTAGTCCCAAAATGGGGTGGGGTGTCTGGTGCAATCCAGGGCTGGAAGGGACCTCGGAGATCATCTAGTCTGACCCCCCTCTCTCCAGGAGGAGACATCAGTTATTTTGGTGCCTCACACAGTCACATGACCACCAAGCCACACCCACCCAGTCACGTGACCACCAAGCCACACCCACAGAACCAGTTGTTAAAAAATGAGAATCTCACACCTGATGATAATGCTTTGGGCTGAAGTATTATACTTTTCAAGAATTTCCAATTTTTAATAGGGTGTCTTTTTAATTTTTTGTTTTAGTACTATCCTCAAATGAGAATTGTCTCAGATGTCTGGTGAAGTCAGACAAGATGCACAGATGCTGAAATGATAATACCCTTCAGAGATTTTAACATGCCACAACATTCTTGTTATTTTCTTGCTAAAAAAGATTAACATGGCTACTCCTTTGGAAATTGTTCCAAATAATGTGGAAGAGAAGCTACTTTGGGGAAAAACTTGCAATCCTATGGATCAGAATTCATGCTGCTGGGAAACAGGAGCTCACTCTCACCCACCACTCACCCCCACAAAAATTGTATTGTTTCAAAAGAGGAGCTTGTAGCATCCTTTCAGATTGACCATTTTTCATGGTACAAAGATGAGATTATAAATTAATTAAACCTCTCAAACCTTTCAAAAACCATACTGTTCAATTCAAACTGAGTTGTTTTAGCCTTTTCACACTCAATAAATCTCAACTACGGTGTAAATAAATAAAATAAGGGCTATGACTGATTATTATTTTTGTTATTTTAAGAGCCAGTGTACATTTATGAAGCTTCATATAACACAGTTTTTTCAATAAATTAATGTACTAGTTGGATGGGATCCCTATGAGATCCAAAACACTCATCTACAGATGCTGCAACTTTTGTATTTCAGGTTGTTGTGTGGCATGGCAGGGAGATCATCCTTGCTCTTAGATGTGAAAATTCAACAGATGGGAAATATTGTCATTAAAAAAATAATAGAAATGGCCAGATGATACATTCTGTGAGCTTGGTTGCTAAGTCTACTGCTAGTTCTGCTTCTCGGCCTCCTACTTCATGCCTATTAGACAGTCAACAACTGTAAGACTCTCTTAAAGCATTCTCCCACCCACATTCCTTTTTTCATATTAATGTAAATTCTCAAAAGCTGCAGTGTTGACATCTCTTATTAAGATTGAACCTCTTTAAATGCAGAGTAACTGGTAATGAAGTATCTTGGAACCCTACGTAAGGGTGACATTCATCACTGGACTTGCCCAACCTGACTAGAGTAGCTCAGAGTGATATAACAATGACTGCTTCATCTAGTATTTGCCACCACCTTCTCTTCCTTCCTTAAACCAGGTGTTTAAAACAAGGCCAAAAGAAAGAAAGGGTCTTTTCCTTTCTGTTCAGTGAAAAACACAAGGACAACATAACCTGTAAACCAGTCATCAATCTTTAGAATGCATTACCAGATTACAAAATAAAGTAGCATTAAAGCTATCTCTTTAAAAATGGCATTTGGCATTTATTAATTCACATAGCAATAAGAGAAGCCTAAATGGGTTTTTGACTTAAGGATAACTTTCAGATTCAAAGAGGAGCTCTAAACAAAAGAACAAAGTACTGATTCTTTCAAAATGGAGATTGAACCTCAGATGAAATAGTTTTGTGATTAATTGGGGAAAGTTTTGTCCAAAATAAAATTAAAGCAGTTTCTGGATATTTATTGCAGAGGAACCTACCAAGCTTCACTTCCTTCTTGCATTATGGGAGATGTTCCAGCTTGGGATGTGCTTGGCATTCATTTCCTTCCCTCAGAGCAAACTACTATTCCCTGGAAAAATTCAAGAAACAAAAACATCTCTTGGACTCTACCTTTGCTATCTGACCTTAGGGACTGATACTCACCATACTAGAGAGTGGGGAGACCAAAATCTTTGTGTGCTGCTGCCCCAACTGAAGTCTCGAAAACTTACACAGCTAGAAATTCCCATTATGGGATATCTGATTTCAAGGCCATCCTGATTTCCTTAGCACTGTCAGAGGCAGAAAAGAGAAATGAATCAAACAACACCTCACAACATCAAAGAGTTCCTTGTAATTAAATTTTTGCTTTCATCCTTCCACCCTAAAATTCCTTGAGAAATATATCCAACTAGGCCAGTGATACATTCATTTCCACCAGTGAGTTTCCAGGACCAATTAAATCGTCTGGCAATAATTATAAATAAAGGCTTTCAACACAACTGTAAAGAACATGTTTTGCTGTATGTGTTTCAGTGCCTATTGTAATTCTCTATTGAGCCCTACTTAGTTGATCTTCTCTAAACAGAGCCAGGTGGAAACCAAGTGTTAAAATGACACACTGCTTTGAGGATAGTTGTTCATCTGACACAGCTGGAAGACTCAATCTAAATATTTTGGGAGAGGCTGGAGTTCTCCATTCTGTGGCAGGTAAAATATTGTTGTTTAATATTTTATCATGCTTTGTGAACTCATCCACCTACCCAATGTATCCATGTTCATATCGTACCAGCCACCCTGTCAAGTCCTGAGTGTGTTTCAGTTGCATATTGGGGATTGTTGTAAAGTACGGGTGTCAAACCCGCAGAGTCATGTTGTTGTCATGTGATGTATCGCAATGTTTTTTCCCTTTGCAGAGCTGGGATGGGCATGGCCTGTGCACAATGCATCCTGCCCAGAAGTTGCCAGTTTGACACTTCTGTTGTAAAAGAATCATATGTACCTATGGATTTTTTTTCTTACATAAGAACCACCCCCAGAATCTTTTTTTGTTATTTTCTTGATTTTTTTAATTTTGGGGGGAAATACATAGAATTCTCGACATAGATTAGATAATTGCCACTCACATTGTAAGATGCTATCTTGTTACATTGCAATGCTTATTGTCTAGGCTGAGTTGGCTGGGAATTCTAGGAGTTGAAGTCCACAAATCTTAAAGTTGCCAAGCTTGGACACCCTACTGTAATGGCTTTACAGAAATTTACAGTTCCTTAGAAATATGCCTCCATGAATGTTAAGCTTTTAAACAGAGAAAGGAAAAACCCATTGATACATTTTATTCATGGAGAAATAAAAAAAAAAACCCATACAAATAAACCGGTGACAGAATTTAACTGATGTTGATTTAAATTAGCTAATTAAATTAGCTCTTACCTCCTAAGAGCTAAGCAGGATCAGATCTGATTCATACATGGATGAGAGACCACCAAGAAATCCCAAGATTGTAGGCCAGAAGAGAAATTTGGTCAACAATCAGAAGGCAAACATTTATTTCTTATGGCCCAGAAAAATGCATGGACTGGCCTGCAGAGTCTCCAGGAACCAAGCATCTCAAGTCAGTCTCCATTGTTAAATTTTCCTTTGTCTAAAAGCTCTTTAGGAAATACAATAAACTGGTCCCTTGCTTTCTGCTGCTATCATTAGGCTAGTTGACTGAACTTTATTTTTCAACAGTATAGATTAACGAAACAAAAATGTACAAAACCATGGAATAATTTTTAAAAGATCCTTAGATACAACCGGAATGTACCCTTTGGCTTTTCTGCAGTGGTCTTCTCCTTGTACCTTATCCCTATATCCTAATTAGCACCTAACACGCTAAAGCTATTCATATCTGAGCAGGATTGCAGAGGTCACAATCCACAGCCAATACCTCCAATCGGCTTTCTCCACCTCTTACCTTTCAGACAGCTTGGTTCACGGCTCCCAGAATTCTGAATGAGAAACCTAGGATTGTCAAACCATCTGAAAGGTAGCAGGTTGTGATGTCAGGTTAGTCCCCTTGTCCTTCTGGCTACTCTTACCCCAAAGCAACTTTGTCAACTCTTAAGACTTGGGGACTTCAACTCCCCGAGTTGCTGGGGAATCCTGAGGGTTGAAGTCCACAGGTCTTGATGTTGCCAAAGTAAGACAGCCTTTGCCTTAAAGACTGGAAAGCAGAGCTGGTTGTGGAAGTTGTCAGAAGTTGTGGGAGCGTCATCACTTGAGACTTTCAAGAAGAGATTGGGCTGCCATTTGTCAGAAATGGTGCAGGGTCTCCCGCTTGGGTGAGGGGGTTGGACTAGATGACCTACACGGTCCCTTCCAACTCTGATAATCTGTTTATCTGTTTAGGTTTAGATCCATCCTGGCAGGTGGAAAGGAGCACTTTTCTCTCTAACGGGCATTTTGTGAATCTGCTTGCCAGTCTCTTGGTTCTCTGGTGATCTTCCAGATTCCCTCGACTATAATGTTTTTCAGGATGCAGATCATTTATACAGGTGAAACTCAAAAAATTAGAATATCATGCAAAAGTTCATTTATTTCATTGATGCAACTTAATAGGTGAAACTAATGTATGGGATAGACTCATTACATGCAAAGCAAGATAGTTCAAGCCGTGATTTGGCATAATTGAGATGATTATGGCCTTACAGCTCATGAAACCCGCAAATCCCACAAAATCTCAGAAATTTAGAATAATTACATGCAATCGATAAAAGCAAGGATTGTAGCATAGAAAAATATTGGACCGTGCTGAAAAGTATAAGCATGCATAAGTCTCACTACTTGGTTTGGGCCCCTTTTGTAGCAAATTACTATCCTTAATGCAGCGTGGCTTGAAAGCTGTCAGCCTGTGGCAGCTGCTGAGGCATTAATGGAAAGTACGCAAAGGATGCTTCAACAGCGGCCTTCACTCTTCTGCATTGCTTCGGTGAGCTGCTGCACACACACCACACACAACACCACACCACACAACAACCCACACCGCGGGTCGCTTACTCCTCATGGCGAAGGTAAATAGTCTTCGAGGAGGACGTCGCGCAGACATACAGAGCTCAACTGAAGGATCACGACCGAGTATCGAGATCGGTTCAGGTGCGAGTCCAGACGCGTACAGTCACGTGACCGCATTTTAGGATTGGAGTGCCGCCGATAACGTGAGCCTCTATAAGCACCATGCGTATCAGGTGTGACAATCGCATGCATCCGCGCAGGCGCCGCACACAGACGAGCTTTTTGAAGGGAAATGTGTTTATCTCAGCACTGCATGCCAGTATATCTGCTGGAGCTCATGTTTTCTCATCTATTCTCTTGGCAATGATCCATAGATTACTCTATGGGGTTCAAGGTTCAGGTGAGTTTGCTGGCCAATCAAGCACAGTAATTCCATGGTCATTGAGGACCAGGTTTTTGGTGCTTTTGCAGTGTGGGGCAGGGTGGTCAAAGTCCTGCGCGCGTGGAAAAATGGAAGTTCAGCCATCCCCATACAGCTCGTCTGGCGGGAAGGAAACATGGAAGTGCTGCTCACAATCTCCTAGTAGAACGCTTGCGTTGACCCTGAACTTAATGAAGCCAAGCGCAACAGTGGACCAACACCAGCAGATGACAGTGGCTCCCCGAAATCAACACAGATTGCGGAAAATTCACAGCTGGGAGGCTTCAACAGCATCTTGCAGTGTGTTACCTCTGCCATATCCTCTCCAGACGCGGCTGGTCGCCAGGTAATTCCAAATGAGAATGCAAAGTTGCTCTCGGTCAAATCACGGATGGATATAGTAAAGGACTTTGGACCACTGAAAGCAACAGACTCAGTATCTTCACTTTTAACTTTAGCCCAGTGGTAAGATGCTTCTGAGCGTTATTTGTTGTTCAAGGTAGTGTGAGTATTGACAAGAGGATCGACATTTGTAGCCCATGTCCAGGATCCGTCCATAGGCTGTGTGTGGTGGCTTTTAATGCACTGACTCCAGCCTCCAGTCCACTCCTCTGTGAAAGTCCCCAACACTTTTGAATGGCTTTTTCTCTGACAATCCTCGTCGCCTGGTTCTCTGGATCATCTAGTCTGCGCCTGCTGCAGTTGTGCATACCCTTTTGCTTCCACACTTTTTGCCCCGTTCACATAACTTTCTATTAATGTGCTTTGATAACAAGCATTTGGGAACATCCAACTTCTTTTGCTACATCTGACCTGTTATGAGGCTTTTACCGCTCTTATGAGAATAAGATGGCCAATGAGTGTCTTGTTCTGCGACAACTGTCAGGTCAGCAGTCCTTTCGCCATGATTGTTGATTCACTACTGAAGCCTAAGACTGAGAGATCCATACTTAAGGCCCAGGAACCCTTTGCAGGTGTTATGGCTTAACTTAGCTGATTTAGGGTGCGGACACTTCTAACGCCTAGAATATATGATACCTTTTCTTAAATAGTTATTTTTCTGGAGATTGTGATTTGGGGTTTCAATCAGCTGTAAGCCATAATCATCTCATTTATGACACATCAACAGCTTTAACACTATCTTGCTTTGCATGTAAGTCACTTGAGTTCACATATCTCTATTATTAGGTTCACCTTTTTAGAGTTGCATGACTGTTAAATAAATGGAACTTTGCACATAATTCTAGATTTTTCGAGTTTCACCTGTATATGCTATAGTAAGAGGGTAGGAGATGATTTAGAAAGGGTTGGCTCCCCACCCTCCTATATTTAGTTCCAAAGGCTGCTGAATGCACATTGGTGCTTCCAAGGCAGAACGTAGGGGCCTCATGCTGTCCTTCAGATATGAGTTGCTTCATTTGTCTCCATAGCCTCCTGGTGGTGGTGGTGGTGGTGGTGGTGGTGGTGAAGACTATTTTGTCCAGGGCCTTTTCAGTCCCCCCAGGCTGCATGAACATGTGGTGTGTCTTTGAAAACATCCCCCTGCCTCTCTCTTTCCCTCCCAAGCCTTTGTTAGCTTGGAGACTGGCCTGATTCAAGGTCCAGGTGCCAACCAAGTTAAAGTCCCTCCAGGAGGCAATTATTGCCTCTCAGTTTCTTCCTTTGTTCTCCTGGGGCCATGAATTCAGATTGAATTAAACACCCACTTGCCAATAGTTCCTGCTCATTTACAGCAGAAATCTCCACCCAGAAACGATACCGAAAAGGTTCCTGCTTTCTTCTGAACAATCCCGCACTGAGTTCAGCCGTGCTGCATCCATTGTCCTAAGATGTTCCTCATTGCTGTTGATATTCTCCCTGTTTACACCCAGGGATGGGAAAAGCTCGCAAGGCAGTCTCCCTGCCAAGGAGCAGTGTTGGAATTTTTTTAAAAAATGTAATTGTTCGCTTCCAAAAGATATATGAAAGTGGGAAGGGATAGGAAGGGAGAATTGAATCATCCTGCTGAATTAAAGTGGTCAAATTTCTTAATCACTTAAAAAAAATAAACAAGGAAAATTATGTTTTATTTTCTAGGAAGGGACTCTGTGTGGTCTTGCACTACTCGATTCTCTGGCTCAAGCCCCAGACAACTGCAAACTTATTCACTGAGCTTGCTGGCAATGGGCCTCTGTCACAGCTTTCAGGGGCATTAGCAGCCATGCCGCTAAATTGATGTTTGGAAACTTGCAAGCTGGCTTGAAATTATTCAAAGGATGGGCACCCTGCTGCTCTTAAGCTGAGCCATCTATAAGCCCCTGCAATGCAGGTGCAGATGCTAAGCCCACTTGGTTGTCTGCAATTAAGAATCTGAGTCTGGGGATTGTCTGAAGCTGCTGGGCTGGGAAAACTGCTCAGACAGCCTCGGTCTGGGCTATCTCACACCCAGGAGGAGGAGCAGCCCAGGTGGGAGGTTGCCCTTTATCAAAGGGCAACTTAGTCATGGGCAGGCAGGGAACTAGCCACCTCTAACCCACCCAAATGGAAAGCTTTTTTTGTCCAAAAGATACAATCGGACTGGATCATTCAAACACATTTCATTGTCATGGGACAGCATCATCAAGAAGTAACTTGTATTAACTGATATTAACACACCACTACTCTGGCAAACCAAACAGCATTTTTACATCTCATCCTATTCAAGATAGAAAAACTGGCTCCTATCAAGTAATTATAGGTCCCATTAATAAGGAAGCCCTGTAGCTGGTTCAGCCTTTGCCACAGATTGTTCAGCTGGCCATAGGCAAAGCACAGATAGGCATTGTAGGCCTATGTCCCCCTTCTATCTATTGTCTTAAAAGCATTGCAAGTAGGTTCCTAATGACTCACTAAAATCTTGTTGATTTCAGTAGGTTTAGTCTTATAGCAAGAGTTGAATCCAGAACTGAATTTTACAGAGTGATAACAAGATTATATCGCCACCCAGAGTCTTGTGGCCATCTCCAATCAATCAATCAATCAATCAATCTTGCCTAGAAAGACATCCCAGTTGATTTTAAAACAATAGATTGGGATCCACTCAGTCTTAATTTTTATAACCTAATAATCAATTTGTCCATGGGTTACTTTCAATGGCAATCTTTACATCTGTATTTATAAAACTAATTATACAAACACTCATTCAATTTTTTAAAGTTATTTACAACAGCAACTTTGTCAGGATGTCTACTATGAGAAAAAAAAATGCAAATGTGATTATTTGGAAATGATTTCTTTTTTTAAAAAAAAATCCAATATCACAATACCCTTATAAAAACCTGTAGCATAATCGCATTGGAAATATTGTGCACTGTACCTAAAAAGACCATCATAGAGCTAGAACATCAGATCATCACAATTGTAAAGAAAGTGGAGCAGTGCACATATGTGTGAAAAGGTCTTAAGGTTGAGTTTATTAACTGGGGGGGGGGGAAATGCAGTTCTATAGTAGAGCGTATAAAATTATTTATAATGTGATTGGGGGAATGTTTAATTTCTCTGTCATAATATTAGAACCAGGTCATGCAATGAAGCTGAATTATGGGAGATTCGGGACAGATTAGAGAAAGTAATTCTACATGCAAAGCATAATTAAAGCCATATAATATGATGGCCCTCAATTTAGACAAATTCAACATGATAAGTAGCTATATATTACACAGTGCTTCTATATTGTTTCGTTTATCAGCGTAATATGTACCCTCCATTTATCATCGGGCAGGGGTGGAATGTGTGAGAATGAAGTGGCACTGAATGCTTGAGAGTTGATTTCACATGGAGATTCAGCTGGTTATTGTGCAAGAGAACATTAGGCTTCAATTAAACTTTGCAGGCCTCTTGTTCCCTAGCTCCCTCTGAAAGCATATTCAACTTTCAGCCTTCTCATGCAAGTTTGCATCTACAGCAAGAGCAGATGAAACATCAACAACCTACTGCTAACCCACTGTGCTTAGGATGGTTCCCTAGTGTGGTATAAGAACATATGCTTTTTCTAGAGCAGTTCTTCAAACCCTGGTGACATCGCCCCAAATTCACCAAATTGCCAGTGTTATAAAAGATGGGGATGAGGTGATGTGAATCACTAATCAGAATCAGCCACATTGAACAAATGGACAGGTCAAATGTAGTCCATGTAGCTTTGTGTTCTGATTGCATTCTGCTCCTCTTTGAGAATATTTATGGACATTAAATTCAAGGATAAATAAACCAGCTACCCCGTGCTTAAGTAGGGCGCGAAACTTGCAACCCAGGGCTGCACATTCTTCTCAATGATGGCTGAACCCTGGGCTAGAGGGACTCATTTCTTCCGATCAATCAGCTTACTGACCAAATGTGATGGAGAGATTCCAATGAGAAAAATAATCCTTTTGTGCCTGCTGCTGACCCCAGGAATAGCTGCCCAGCAGCTCAGACCAGCCGTATCCCCCAGTGCTTCCTGCTCTTGAAAGGGAATGGGGAATTCCTTGCAACCTTGGAGCCTGCGGTCACAAGGACACTACAGACAAGATTAGGGTGGGTTTCTTTTTTTTCTCCAGCACACCAAGACTGGGTGTTTGTCTGCATTTCTCTCATCATCCCATCTCCAAGGAAGCTCCCTCCACTCCCCCCACCCCACAAACCTTCACTTTCTAAGAAGGATGCGACCTACTGAGCTATTTGCACCAGTTAAATGAGAAAAGAGGGTTGATAAAGCACAGGCTTGGAAAAGAGAAAGAAAAAGGGGGGTGGGTGGAAAGAAAGAAAGAAAAGGAAGGAAAGAGAAAAAGAAAAAGAGAAGGGTTGATGCTTTGGGTTGTAAAAGAAAACAAGAGGATTATTTCTTCCTCTGCTGCCCATATGCATATAGACACCCTTTTCTCAGATCCAAAGAATGTCACAACTGCAATCCCACTGCTAATTCAATTTTCCCAAACAAGTCTTTTACCTACTCTTCCCCACTCCTTTCTCTGCCACCTCTGCCTTCAGATGTCTACTGGGCTGCCTTTCTTCAACAATCCAGCATATTTTCCCAATATCAGTTATCAGTTACAAGAAGGCAACATTTCCTCAGAGCAACTTGCAATCTTCAGTTTTGCTTTCCTGAATAACATGAATGGCCAAAGGAAACAGATGCAAGGAATTGGCTTTACCCAGATGAGCATTCAAAGGAGAGGTAGAGAAGACCACTGAAAGACAGGAACTTTGCCAATATAACTTGGCTCTCAATTGTAGTAACCAGCTGTAGTCGGAGCATGGGAAATACACAACCAGTCAAGTAATGGGCATAGTTAGAAAAGGTTAATTTCATTGGGAGAAATGGAAACCAATGGAATTTCAAGCTTGTCTTTTTGGAGGCAGAAATTGAGACAATTGTATGAATGACTGTTAAAAGCAAAGACTGTTAAACTGCATTAGTTTAAGACCAGATTACAGGTAGGGAAGTAGGGGAGCACTGACCTTCTGCCCTCTTCCCCCCACTGGTGGGATTCCGTTTTTTTAACTACTGGTTCTGTGGGCGTGGCTTGGTGGACATGGCAGGGGAAGGATCCTGTAAAATCTCCATTCCTTCCCATTCCTGGGGGAAGGTTATTGCAAAATCCCCATTCCTTCCCCACCCCACTAACCTGTTTTCCAGTTCCATTTTCCTGTGCAGGGCAACAAAAGAAGACCCAGCCACTCAGCTGGGACTCGGGAGGCAGAGAATAGATGGGGGCGGGGCCAGTCAGAGGTGGTATTTGCCGGTTCTCTGAACTACCCAAAATTTCTGGTACTGGTTCTCCAGAACTGGTCAGAACCTGCTGAATACCACCTCTGCTTCCCCCCCTCCCATAAATCCTGACTTAGACTGGGGATTGATGTTGACACTAGAGGTGCAATATGGCCTTTGAGCTTAGCCCATGCATGGGCCACTTGGTCCCACTTCCTGAATCCAAGCAGACCTGCTCTTTCTCCATCCATGATTTTTTATGGGAAGATTGATCACTTTCAAGCAAGTGAATCCTGTGATGGTAGAGTAGGAACTAATGCCCGATATACTTCCATCAAATGACCAATCTTTTTCTTTGGCAAAAGGTTTTGTCCTGCTTCTAGACAACAAAAACATTAAAAAAACAAACAAACCATCACTCTTGCTTATTGGGTGGCTGTGTCCAGATAGTTCTATTGACAACAGTACAGAAGTAGTTGGCCCCTGCCTTTTTCTGCCATCATTTGCTTTTCCTTTGAGTTCCCTGCTATAAAACGAAGCCCAGGCAGCTGATATAATAAGCACATTTCCCCACTTTATTTCTTATTTTTACTCCTCTTTTCCATGCAGCACTCTAAATTGCAAATGTTGGGTTTTGGAAGTAGATATCTGGAACTGGAGGTTAGTAGTAGTGTTTTAATAAAGCAAACAAATGTAAATATAGCGGCTGCACATTTATTTGTTTGTTTGTTTATAAAATTCATAGACTATCCATTATACCTCAAGGTAACTCTGGGCAGCTATCTTTTTGGCCTGTCCTGGTGTGTTATTCAAATACTAACCCCATATCGATGATACAGTTTTCACAGGAGTTACTGCACTACAACTGATAGCAACTGTCTTATTACTGATATCTCTAACTTTCTAAACCAGCTAAAGGCAGCTTAATATCAGTGTTACTAGTATCCACAACTGGTTTTGTAGCTGACACCTGATAATTAGGATTAAAAGAGCTGATATTGTTTTCTGTTTGGAACTGAATCCAGCATCCTGAATGTAACATCAGCTTTGGTTTGAAAATTAAAATAAATAAAACAAGTTGCTAGACTTCAAGCTTGGGGCTGTGAAGCAATATTTGACAACATCTTGAAAACAAAGGAAGTGAAGGATTTGAGGTAGTGGGAAAATATGATTTTTTATCTAGGTAAAAACAAAAATGAAACAAATTTTGTGTGTATGTGTATGCATAAAACAGAAGCTTGCTTACAATATCTTCAAGGGAATAAGTAAAATTATTTTTTTAATTATAAATGACAACAATTTATAACAATATTGGATTGAAAAGGTAATAAGACCTCTATGAGATCCAGTCATGGCGATGGCATTTCTAGAATAATCTGGTGATGGCTGTAAAGGTTACTTTCCAGGTACAGAAGGAAGATGCTATCCATTATGACACTTAAGATTCCACACCTTTATTTAATCATCTAATTTGAAACAGGAAAAGTTAGCGAAACACTGCTCAGTGTAAAAGCTATTCTACCTAGTACTGTTGTAGGAGATAATGAAAGTGAAAACAGTCTTTTGACTACAACTTTGAGTAATGTGTGTGTTCTTGGGGGATTTTTGGTAATAGGCAGCTGCTGTAGTTTCAGTTTTGTATTTCGGTCTTTTCTATTGTTTTAGGAATAGAGAACCTCTTCTGCTGTAAGTCTCAGCCATATTTTCCCCTAGTTTGTTGTGTGTGCTTGGACCATGTAATTAGTTTACACTTCAACATATTGTATAAACAAAGCTTGAATAAACCATGGTTCAGCTGACCTTTCCATGGCCCAAAATGTGCGCCCAAGCATATGGGGTTTTGAGTTCTCAATTTCCTGACAACCCACATGTAGGCATCAAGCAAGCAGAACCCACCTCACAGGGTGGTTGTTGTGGAGAAAATAGGAGGAAGGACCAGAAATCTTTGCCACTTTGAGTTACTTATAAAAGTTATAAAAGCAGAATTAAAATCTAATGAAAACATATATATACATAAGTATTCCCAGCCAGTTAATGCAAAGGAAAATGCTAAGAATGATTGAATGACAGATGAATGTAGGATAAATCCATCTTAATAGAGTTACTACTTTCTTACCTATAAAAAAGGAATAGAAAATTCATGTTTTGCAGAAGAAGTGTGCCAGAAATTACTGTTTGTCTGGCTAAGCTAGGAAGGTTAAAAAAAAAAAAGGCTCAGCAGAAACTCTGGACAAACCACATCTACATTCCTGCACAGAGTAAAGTTTGACTTGAGGGCGTCTTTGATCTACTCTCAAAGAATAGATCATTCAGGTGGAACCAAGAGAAAACAGAGATTCTCCACTGGCTTTTGAAATGGGAGCTATTTGGTAATGACCTTCACAGAGGTGTTAAAAGTGTATGGGGAGAGATGATAAAGAAGGGAAAGAGGAGGAGATAATGAGGTCCCAATATCACAGCGAGCTGCTAATCTCAGGCTCTTTAAAGGAAAAGACTGATGTGACTCCTACGCCCTTATTTACACCATCACAGATAATTCCTTTGGTCTTGAGCAAGATTCCTTGCCCCAAACAAATATGGACTGAAGTTTGTCACTGGGAACCCAAATGCTAAAGTTATTCAGAGGGAAGGAAAGTTGAAATGAGGAAAGACACGGAAGAAGAAGAAGGCCAAGTCCAAACTGGAGCTGAGAAGCAATAGCTAGCATGACTACCAACTCTTGGACTAACATCTGGGTACATAGGAAGTTTAGCTCCGGTGGCTGGGTCTATTAGTAAAGGAGGAGAAAGAGAGCCACAGCTGCTGTTGCACAAATAGGGAAAAGACAATGGATGGGTCTGAGGAGGTGGGGGGAAACCCTACATCAATAAGCCATTTGTCAGGGTGTGGATCATCAGCGTGTGACCAAGATATGGGGAGCAACCAGGCAAGAGGAAAAATAAAACAAAGTTATGTTTACATTATTTAACAAGTAAAAATTAAACCGTAACCCAGTAAAGAACAAATGGCAACAGTTATATAAAAAGCACATTTTAAGATCAGCCTAGTAACTTGTCAGGTGTTAAACTTCTTGCTTCTCCTTGTTCTTCAGCTCAGAAAAGGAGATAGTTGTCCAGGTATATCTTTACAGAGTCCAGAAGCCTCAAATCTTCCTACTGATTGGACTAAATTTCCATTCAAGACCCGTAGTCCTCCCTGGATCCATTTCTGGGGTACCAGAATAAGGGTGAAACAAAGCACAGCTTCCTACCTCTGAGGTGTTTTGGGCTTCATCTCCCATAATCTCCAGATGTCCCTGCTGACTAGGGCTTGCTTGCTTGATCTATTTATGCAATTGTTCTACCTCCTGAAATCAGCAGACTCTGGACTTGTGGGAATAGATGTCCAACATCTCTCCATGGCAATCGGATTGAGGAAATGTTGAAACTTGAATTTGAAGTTCTTGACTTTTCACTCCTAACAGGACTGAATGTTGATTTCATCTCAGAATTGTTCAGCACACTTGTCTTTGTAGATACAAAGAGATGGCAATTTAGCTTCCTGAAAGAATTCCCCTATAGAATTGAAAATGGCACATGGATGATTACATACTCTGAGATTATATAATGAAAGGACCTGATGCCCAGGTTTCCAGAGATGGATAGTTGGGGTGAAGGATTTACAAAATAGACAGTTCCCTTAATCTAAGTCACAGATGTCAAACTCAGTTGCATCATATGACATATTGTGATGTATCACAATGTTTTTTGGCTTTGCAGAGCCAGGATGGGCGTGGCCTGTGCGTAACGCATTCGGACCACAGGCCATCAGTTTGATACCCCTGGTTAACTTATTCCAGTCCTTTATCATAGTGACCTTGCACCTGATCACTTGTTCAGAGGGTGGTGGCTTGTTGTGTGAGTATCCGATTAAGCTTTCCTGAAAAGAAAGCAAGAATTCTGAGGCTTGTCAAGCAAATGATCAGTCATTCTAGGAAAAAAACCGATCTTGTAGTGGCATTCCAACTCCATCAAAACCAACGAACTTGGGGCATAGGGGAAACTGGCTTGCTCTGGTCTTTCCCCTGTTCTTGTGAACCAGCCATGGTTTCTCCCCTGGCAGCCCACCTTTGTGGCTCAGGGTTTGAAGAGAGGTCTCCCATGCCTTTTTGCCCTCCACACCGAAAAGACAGATCTCTTAGGGAAGGTCCTTGAGAAGTAAGGCTTGATTGAGACTGCACAAGTCGGTGTATGCCACCCTAAGTGTTCATAAATTCAGTCCAGAAGCCCATGCAGAAGATTTGCTGAAAACCTTTTCAGTTTAACATTTTAATGCGTTATAAGATATAAAATATGAAAGTAAATAGGAAAACAGTGGGGAGAAAGGGGGGGGAAGTGAGGAAAGATAAGGAAAAAAAGAAACATTGATTACAAGTCTCTTTGTTGCAGTAAAATAAGGCATTAACATCAAATCACATTTTGTTTTTTTCATAATAATATAAACTAACCATTTCTATAAGGATTTATCAGTCTAATCGGTAAAACCCAAAACCAAAGTTTCATTCTTTTCCACTTCAAGCACAAAGTTCAGAAGCAGTTCCCATGTGGAAACAAAAGTATTTATGTTCTTTTCTTTAATCAAAACAGTCAATTTTGCCATTTCAGCCAACTCAATCAGCTTCTGTAATCATTTGTCCATGGTAGGAATCGAAGTGCCCTTCCATTTTTGGGCATACAATAGTCTTGCAACTGTCAACATATATAGTTCCAAATTTTTTCTCCAAGTCTTTTTCCATTAGGCCCAAAAGGAAAGTGCTGAAAACCTTTTCAGTTGCATGTCCCTGCCATTTTAAAGAGCCTTCTTGCAAGTAGAAAATGAAAGAAGACACATTCTAAGTTGGGTTTTATTTTTCCACCAAAGAGAAAACATCTTTACAAGGATGTATTGGGTTAGATTTCAGTAGTTTGAACAACAACCATAGGCCATAGTGGATGAGTTACATTCAACTTTGAAAATTCCTTGGCCACCCAGAATTTGATTTTAAGGCTACATAAACATTTCAAATAAATAAATAAAATCATCCCAAACCAACATCCTAAACCAACATGAATTTGAATTAAATTTATGGGACTCAGGCTTGTGTGATTAGTCATAGTTCTGTGGCTCACATCATATGCTAATGAATTAACAAGGTTAATAAGTAACAATGGCTATGTTCCACAAAGACCTTAAATCAAAACCAAACAAGTCAGATTAGAGTAGGATTCACACTCAGCTCGAATGATTGAACTAACCCAGTTGTGGCTTATCCAGCAAAGAATTGTTTTAAAAAGAATCCCTCTGATTTTGTGTGATGGATGAAACTAAATACAAACCAGACAAATCACATTATGGCCATTGTGATCTGAAAACCATGATTTATGACACGTTGTGCAAACCAGCCAATTATGATTTATTCAGTAAACTATGATTACACAAACTTTATTGTGTGGGGTGTAAACCAAGTGAATGTCTAGTACCCTGTTACCTAAAATAAATGTTAATTTTGCACTCTTTCAATTCATAAAGGCATAAATTGGCTTCCTTCCCTTTCCTCCCCTCCCCTCCTCTCCTCTCCCCTTTCTCTTCCCTTCCCTCATTGTGGATATGAATTAACTTGACATGTGAATACTACCTATGTGTGGATTTTAAATTTTATTTCATTGATCATAGCTATACCTTGCATTTTTCATCCAAGTTGTCCAGCTGACATACATGAATTTCTTTCAACCTGTCTTTCTAGAACAGTATCTGGGGGCCATCCTCAGATATCTTGATTCAGGTCAGGATTGGACCCCAACTGAGATCCTCCTACAGAAAGTAGCTGGTTAGCAACTGAACCCCTCTTCAAAACTGGGATTGGACATTGGGTCAGCATCCATCACTATCTCTGAGGGCAGAAGACTAGGTTGGGGTGGAGGGCAGACCATATGGCCCTCAACTCTGTAATTCAATAACTGCCCAGCAACTCTGCATATCAGAGGCAGATGTTTCATTCTGCCTGAAGGCAGAGTTGGCCTAAGGTCTTGAAAGATTAAAAATAGTCCAAAGTATCACAGAGGAACTTGCATAAAAGAGACCAGATATAAGCCACAACAATATGAAGACCCACTTGATGTAAGTAGAAATCCAGAACATTTTTTTCTGGAGGAGGGGCATCTGGTAGCCCTGCCTGAATGATTTTGCAGAATGTTTCAGCCCATAACTGATAGCCCTGCCTGAATAGTCTTCATTTTCTCCTTTGACATTTATTTCATCATCATCATCATCATCATCATCATCATCATCATCTAATATCAGTATGAACTACTGAATAAAAATGAAGAAGGGGTAGTCTTTCCAGATTAATTCGTTTGGGAAATCAAGGCTGCATACAGAGACTGATGGTTTCAACCTTACCCTTGGGGTGCAAAAAAACATTTCTCTGTAGACCTGAAAGAGTTGCAATCTGTTGTTGCATCAGCCTCTTTTTCCTAGATGAGAGAGGTGAATTTACCTCGCTTTCTCCTCTTAACAGTGTTATGGACCATGTCAGATATCAAAGCTCTGATTAAGGCAATTCTTTAATTATATCTTTGTGCTTCATTACTTTTTTCATCTCCCTTTGATGAAGAACTCACTCCTTTGTTGTCCTTCACCCAAATTATCACCCTCAGCGTTGGCTTTTAGTGCTGATTTGAAAATTCCTGCCCTCCCCCTTTTTTAAAAAATAATGAGACAATATGCTGGAGAACAACTTCCTTCCTAATTTCCTTCCTTCCTTCCTTCCTTGCTTCCTTCCTTCCTCCCTTCCTTCCTCCCTCCCTCCCTCCCTCCCTCTCTCAAAGAAGCCAGCCAGCTGGTGGTTAAAGGGAGGTTCACACCTATTTTCTGTTGCTTTGCCTCTCCAATTCTTATGAAGCCTGCATTGATTATTGCCCTTAAATTCCTCAGTCTGGTCATAGATAAAAGGATAACCACTTCAAAGGGAAGTGTTAAAAGTTTAACCCCCAGCTAAAAAGAGTGGACAACAAGGTAATTGAAGGTAATAACTGATCAGAGGCCAGCTTTCAAAGGCACATGTGAATCCAACATTCAGATGGCTCTAATTTTATTAACATTTGTAGCGGCTTCTTGATGCTTTTCAAACATGAAAGACTTCAAAGCCCTGGGAAGGTAAAACTCTGCAACAGGCAGCCCGGATGTGTGCATGTTTCTGTTTGGTAACTGCTCAAATCCCATCGTCAGTAGCCTTTTATGGTAAAATAATCCCAGCAGATATTTTAAGAGATACTTTCCTAAGGCTTCTTCCCTGCGCTGCAAAGTTTTTTTCTGGGCTGATTTGGGCCCATCAGATTCATAGACTGATTGCTTAAAATCAACTGATTTGGGGCCAACCCTATTTTTATCCAATATGTTAACACAAACCCATCCGGTGGACCTTGGTTCAGTATGTTGTCTATATTCAGAAAATTGGTTCATTCCATAAGGCATGGTTAAATTAAGCAGGAATAAATACAGCCATAGAAAACTGCAAATGGGCCTGGCTTGTTTTAGATCCAAATGGGACATTGAAAAAGAAAAAAAAAGGGGGGGGGGAGGGGAGAAGTATAGTAGCAAACCACTTTTCATTCTGCTGAAAGAAATTATATGGGTCTTAAAAGTTGAATTTGACTTGAAGACGTCCTTATCTTGACCTTAGTTGTATATTTATGCACAGAGAATCTTTTCTCCAAAAAGAAGGATGAAGCATTAAGCCAATTCTGTCTGGAATCATATCAGGAGGCATGTCACAAGCCTTGGATTCCCCACTGGACATCAGGGACTCAGTCTCTTTCACTTCTATAGAGGGTGTTCTCTTCTACTTCACTAGTTGATAGGATAGGGCTCCTTGTTGTCACTCTCTCATCTGTAAAAGCAAATGGTGGGTGGCTCCAGGACCTTGAGCCTCAACAGATACAAAGGGTGGCTTCCCTTCTTTCCCTAAGCCATGTTTCATACAGTTGTGGCTTATTGAAACATCATAGTCAGCTTGATTTGTATAAGGAGCTAAACCAGGAGTCTCCAAACTTGGCAACATGTGGACATCAACTCCCAGAATTGCCCAGCCAGCATGACTAGCTGAGGAATTCTGGGAGTTGAAGTCCACAGATCTTAAAGTTGCCAAGTTTGGAGCCCCCTGAGTTAAACCATAAACAGTGGTTTAGAAACAGCAGCAGAGTAATGTGCCTAGCCTAAAGCAAGGAGAAGCTCTTATGGCTCTAGGTGTGCAGGTGAAAGGCAAAGGCCACCAATCTGCAGGTCCACTTATTTTTGTTCTTTGTGCCAAAGGTTTCCACTTGTGTGCAAAGGTTCCATGTTCATACTAGGTCACATTCATGGCACCATTAACTACACAGCTACTGTGGGGCTGAATTCAAGAAGTGGACTTGCTGTTGATGTGATCAACATTTGATGACATGATTGTCAAATAAAGGGGTAAAATCTGGACAGGAGTATCCAGAGAATTCTAAGCTAGGATATCAATCCACCTATGGCATACAGCTGGCTTCTGCACCACTGCTTTATTGTTGTATCCAAATCCACAAATCACTGAGAAATTGCAGATATGGCCCCTGTGGTGCCTCGAAATGACAGTTGTACCACAAATATTTGTGGCTGGCAGATGAAACAACCTTCAGACAGCTAACTTTTAAGCAAAACTAGATGGTGGACATCTGGATCTGGAAGCCTCAAGCTAGCCTCCAGATTTGGTATTTGTCAGCCACTCTGCTCCACCTGATGTTTTTGAACATTTCTTTTAATAGAAAAAACATGGGAAGTTGACTTGCTCCAAAGCAGTGTCAGTTTCCCACATTTCCCCAAATGTCTATGATCCTCACATAGGCCACATAAGCTTCCATCTTGAAAGATTGAAAAAAACAAAAACAAATGTCAATCCAATGCTTGGAAGTGTGTTCACCTGCCCCCAAAGGAACACAGGTAAGCAGTTAGCAAAGATCCTCCTTTGGGGAGAGAGAGGGGGGGGGAAGAAAAGGATCTTTGTGCCTCATTGGACTCTTTACATTACAAAGGACATTCTAATAAATCAGCATTTGGTAACTTTTGGTGTGTACTTTTACCTCAGCAGCCAAGTCAGGGATGTGTGGGGAAAAAAAGAGGGGGAAGTCTAAAAAGGCAAAGTGGGCAGTACAACCGTGTAATCAAAATTCCACCCTTCCATCACGTAGTTGTGGTTATCTCCTGGACATTTTAGATCAGGGATGTTCAACCTTGGCAATTCTAACACCTGTTGACCAACTCCCAAAATGCTCCTTAGACTTGACTTTTGGGAGTTGAAGTCCATAACTCTTGAAGTTGCCAAGGTTGGACACCCTTGTTTAGGCTTTATTTCAGAGACTCATCAGCCATGTGGTGGGAGCACCCATACAATCCTACTCTCCACATTGGAATCCAGAAAACAGATGGAACAGGAAGCCCCAGTCTTAATTGTTGAAAGCTGATAAGTCTGCTTTCACTTTTTTGGGCAACTTCCATGGAGTTCCTGGGATTTCAGCAGCCTTGTAAGTCCCCCTTCCTGCTGCAAAGCTCGTTTGCCTGGATTTTATGCTTGGTAACGCCAACCATGGTTTGGCTTCTCTCTGAAACTAAAGTCCCCGGATCTGTGTTTACATCTCAGCCTTACATCCCGCATTCTTAGCCACGGGCTTTGAAGCAGAGGTGTTCAAAGCAAAACAACAGGCCTTCCAACAATGAATCCTGTTCTGATTTGCTTATCTTATCGCTTGGTATTTATGAGAACAAATGCAGGGCATTTCACAACTTTATCAGAGATGTACATGTGCTCAAACATGACATTTCCTGGCATGACGAATCAACACCTCCCTCACGGCAATTTCTGGTCCAAAGGAACCGGCCTTGTCAGCTAGTCTGCAAGCCAGCAGCTGGAAGGTTGTTTTTTGCCATCGAGGGCCCTGTGATCTCCCCGATCAAAGTGCCCAGGTGATGTGCAAATCCCTGCCAGGATGTCTACAGTATGTGTCTGTGTGAGGCATGGGTATTTGTTTTTTGCTTGACTAGCTTCCCTTCTGCCTGCTATTAATTAAAGCCCCATTTGGATGGCAAATCTCTCTATTGTTATGCAAATGTCTCGCATGCTCCTCTCTCTAAGCACTCACATAAATAGCTGCAGTTCTAATTGTGGGAAGCTAAGGAGAAGTGGAATGGACTGACCTTTGCAGAAACAGGAGCGGCTTCTGCATTATTAGCCAGCAAACATTTATAGGTGGGGAGGGAGGAAATATTTGGAGAGCCCACAGGCCATTCTGTTTTTCTGGAGGGGGTCTGAAAAAATCTACCTGCATCCCCTCCCCTTTTACTTTCTCCAGCCACCGGTTTTGTGTTCCCAACCAGAATTGTCTGGTTTCCTAGGAAGAGCAACAGCTGGCTAGCCAAGGTTTCCTTAGCAAATATCCAGGGCAGAAATGAAATTGCCCAATCTTGCCCGGCAGTTTTATATTGTCCAAATGTTTTGTTTTGGGACTCCTCCAGCCTTCAGCGGCCCATAATGCTGCTGTGTTCTTTATTGCCTGGAATGTGCCTGTGGTCTGTCGAACTCCCATGTCATCTGCGTGCTTGGGTAATGAACAGACAATGGGACTTTATAAATCAGTGGAATTTCTGCTAATGTCTTAAACTGTGTTTAGAGTTATGAGCAATTACATTCACATTTTGGGGGTGCTTTTAATGAGGCTATTGTCAGCTATACAAAAGAGCTGGTTGGCAGTAAGATGACCTCAAGTCACAGCCGAGAATTTGGACCCAAAGTTTTCCTTCCTTCCTTCCTTCCCTCCCTCCCTCCCTCCTTCCTTCCTTCCTTCCCTTCCTCTCTCCCTCCCTCCCTTCCCATTCTTTTCTTTTTTCTTTTCTATTTTCTTTTCTTTCCCGTATCTCTTGAACTGCAATATCAAAACAGGATTCCTATGTAAGCATATGAGAATTTGGATATTCTAAATTTTCTGCTTGTCCTGCATGTAACATGTAAAATCCATATTTTACCATAACTGGCCCATCCAATCGGAAACAGCTATGGTCTGTATGATAGTGGCATAAGGATGATCCCTTGGTCTTCATTGTTGTTGGGTCCCAATACATCTCTTATGCCATGGGCAGAATGAAGTGTCATGCTGGATTCAGAGTGCTTTCTTTTTGCTATGTAAGAGAAATGTGTGACTAGCTTTCCTTAATATTAGGGTTAGTGGCAGCCCCATATATGCGCTTATGTTCCCCAGCCACAAATCTCTTTTTAACCTAGCTTTGTTTTGTACTTCAAACTATTTTGTACTTCTCCTTATTGTTATTGTCTGTTACATCTGAGCATCTTAAAGATACATGAGAGATATAGAAGGACAATTGGCTGACGTTCCCATGAATGATATAGGGAAGGTATTTGGGTTGAGGTTGGTTCTTCTGTAAAAGTGGAAAGATTCACAGTTCTTTTTTTTTGGAATCTCTTTTAAAAACACTACTGCTCTCTTCTAATTCCAGTGTCAGTGCCTGCAATATATGGAGGATACACTGAACCGTAAACATGGGATGAAGAAAATATGATAAAATATAGTAGATTAGCTAGTGGTTTAGTATCTCATGTAAACCCAGCACAAGAATTTACAGCAGTGAATAACTTGTACAGCAACTTTCTCAAGCTTGTTTGGTGATCCAGTGGTGGTGTATGAAGGTCAGCGTTGGATTTACATCATCCAGAGAAGCTGAATTCAAACTTCCACCTTGCTGTAAAGATCATGCAAACTTGACAATCCTATCATTTGCTTTCAGTGTAACAAACACTGTGCTTTGTTATTTTATTTTAAAGGATTTATGCCTTGCTGCTCAGGCAAAAATCTTTTAGAGCAGCTGACAAAGCTGAAAGTTCTGAAATATATTCAGCATATAAAATGCTAGCAGCAAGAAAATCATAAACCAGATTAAAACCAAGCCTAAAGCTAAGACCCAAACTAGGATGCTAAGGACTTCAGTGGTACTGAAAAATAAGACTCCCAACTAAGGGTAATTGTACAATTAGTGTCAAAACTGAAACAGTTGTGTCCTGGCTCATTTACACTAAAGCCCAATGATGAAGGAAAAAGTCATTTGAGAAGAATCTTAGGAGCCTGAGACAGGATAAGAGTTTCTTAAAATACAACAGTCCCCAAATGATTTAAGTCTTTAAAGGTCAAAATCTGGACTGGATTGGAGTGGATTATTTGATTTGATTTGCAGAGTCACCCATCTCACTACAAATAACCCTTGGCAGTGAACAGTCATAAAATAAAACAAATTACGATCACATAATAAAAATTAAAATAATTATAGCAGCCAAAGAGAATATTATGCAACTTTGAACCCCAGAAGTGAAAAATAATCACCTTTTTGAGCTCAAAATGAAAGATGAGCAAGGATCACAAACCAGGACACTATAGACCTGCAGTTATGTTCCCAGATTGACCCAATGATTGCTGTTTACTTGAACCTTCATGTCTTGTAGCAGCACCTATTACCTATTTGTGACTGTTCTAGTGCTTAAAACTGATTTTTCCTTCTAATATTACCAAGAGCCTCTTTGATATTGCTCTGACTTGCTCTTTATCTTCTTATATGATCTGTAGAAAACAACAGGAAGTAGAAACTAGAAAAGTTTCTACTAGAATCTAGTATTGCAGTGAATCAAAGATATTATTCCACTGACTTTTTGGAAGTAGGCTCCAAGTAAAGCCACCATATAATGCAGTTCATAAAAATAACTAAATTGTTTTGATGAGTCTTGCTGGGCTTTTTAAAATCATAAATGTGTTGGTGCTCAGGTTCTGCATAATTGTAAACGGAACTTCTCTTTGTAAAACAGTGCAAAATGAGAAGCAGTACATTGTTTTTTCCCCTTCCATGTAAGTCACCATCTGCTCCCCTCTCTTCTCCCCTCACGTTTTTCTGGGAGAAGCAATCCAGAACACAAAGAGTTAATGCCTGCAAAGCCCTGGTTTCTTTTTTTTATTTCCTGTTAATCACATTATTGCTGCATTTAAAAAAGCAACAACAAAAACAGCCTCCAAAAAATGAAACATGTTTCTTTCATTTATTTAATTTTAAGTTCTGGGTACACTAGCTGGAAACTATGCTTAATAGTTAAACTCAAAACATTTGTATTCTCTCTCTCTCTCTCTCTCTCTCTCTCTCTCTCTCTCTCNCTCTCTCTCTCTCTCTCTCTCTCTCTCTCTCTCTCTCTCTCTCTCTCTCTCTCTCTCATTTCATCTCATAACCCACCACAGTTAGCTCACTTCATTCTTAGTCCAGGTTTTAAGACGCATTATATTTTCATGTACACAAATGTGGAAAAGCTGGATTGCAAAGACAAAAAGGATCAACTTGTACCTTAGAAACATCTCCACTATTCTGTTCCACCCATTTGATCCCCCTTGTCATCCTCCTGCCCATGTACAAAGAAAGATTAATTCCAGGATCTCACTGTAACGTTTTTTTGATATCAAACCTTAAATCCGCCTTGAGGCTGGATACCAAAGCTTTTCCAGAAAAACAGGTCTCAACTCGCTCCAGCCAAGATGTTTGCCCTTAACGGGCTTCGAAATCTTTCTTGTTGTGTGCACAGGCTCTTGGCTACCATAGGACAAATGTTTTACTCCCTTTGACAGTGGTATTCTTTTTACTTGGCAGGGTGTTGTTTTTCCCATTCGTTTGATGATGGCCAGTAAAGAAAAAAACAGGCTAAGAAAGGGAGATGAGAAACCAGTGGGTGTTACAGTGCTGGACAAATACCACAAACAGCCACAAAAACCACCAGCCCACAATCCAACTGGGTGACTTGAAAACTTGAGGAAATATCTTCTCCCACATCTACTGTCCTTGAATTGTAATTCTTAGCCTCCATCATGCTTGGCCAGCCTGATGCAGGGGCTGAGCTGTAAGTCATCAGCATTTGGAACTTCATAGATTTCCTGCCTTGGATGTACCTGGTTGGCTCTTCTTCAGGTGCTTCCCCCAATTTAAAGGCAAGAGAGAAGAGGATCTTTTCCATCCTTGAAAAAGAGACTGTATAGCCTCTCTTTCAAGGAAAGCTCTCCTGATTTCTATTGGGGTCCCCAGCAAAGATCAACTTCTTTTTCTGCTGCACTACTTTTTAGAAATGGTTTTCATGTTTGTATTTTATTGTTATGGCCTATTATTGTCAAACACTTTGAATTTAACAGGCTCAAACATAGAAATCTTTGGGCTCGAGTGGAAAAGCCAGGAGCCCATAATATCATAGTTCTTGTCTGATATATGTGGCTTGTCTTACATTGTTGTTGTTGTTATGGTTGTGATACATTCAACCAGATGTTGAGACCAAATTTGGGGTTTTTATCCACCTGTCAAGTCCTTCCCAAGGATCTGAGATAGGTAGATGCTGTTGTTTGATGGTGCCAAATGCATTGTTGCAGGATGTAAGCTGTTCGAAGTAAAGTGGCCTTTTGCAATTGACTGGCGGTGATTTTGTCAATGCCAACGGTGTTCATGTGATGCTCTGGATGTTTTGGGATTGATCCAAGGAACCTCTTACTATTGGTACTATCTTTGCATTCTTTTTCCAGAGTTGTTCTACTTTTATTTGCAGATCTTTGTATTTGTGATTTTCTCCAGTTCTCTTGTCTTCTGCTGTCTCCAGATAATGCAAAGTTCCAAACAGACTTTTTTGTCTTTGTAAAATCTGGGATGTTGTGTGACAGATGCTTGACAGTTTGAATTCTAAAGTCTCAGAGCATTTTCACTTTCTCCCACTAGTTCTTGCATGCAGGCAAATGGTATTTCCTGCGTATATTCACATGGACCATTATTATTATCGTTGGTCACTCAGTCAATGAGATGTTCAGATTGAATTTTAGCACTTTCATCCACCTAGTGAGTCCTTCCCAAGGACCTGGGATAGGCAGATATGGATGTTTCGTGGTGCTAAAGGTATCATCACAAGATGTAAGCTTTTGCAATTGACAAATGTTATTATTATTCCAAATATATTAATCATATGTCACAACTAAGGTTGGTCGGTTTTTCTCTTCATGTTTTTTCAGCCCTACCCAAGGTTTGGGAATTGTAAAGATTGCATCTAATTAGAAATGAGCTGCCCAACTATGCTGTTGTTTGTTGTTGGGCTGATTTAAGTCCTTATTTGTCAAAGACACCTCTGTTGATTTTCTGCAGTCTGCATTTGCAAATCTCAGTATTTTGTAATCTCTCCATACCCTCCAATTTCTTGTCTTCAACATTATTCTCTCTTAGAATGGCTTTATCAGTAAAGCAAATACAATTTTGTCCAATGGCAGTAATCCCTGGTATATGACGATTCAGGTATACATCAGTCTAAATCAGGGATGTCAAACTCATAGGCCTGGGAGCTGGATGCTTAGATCTGACCCGTGAGGCTGCCCTGGAAACAGTGAAGGACTGGACTGCGGTGCCTTTGCCAGTGAAAATGGAGCTCAGTTTTTGGAAAATGGAACTCCGTTTTTGCTGGCAGAGGATTGCAGGAGGCCGTCACAGCCAAAAATGGAGCTCACAAAGGCCGCAAGCAGCTCTTCCGAGCTCTGCTTTCACTAGCAAAGCACTTGGGCCTCCACAGGTGCGCCCGACATGAGTGACATTGAGCTGGACACGCCCACCCTGGCCAAGCCCATTCTAGATCCCTGAGATCAAACACAACCCTGTTGCAGCCCTCAATGAAATCAAGTTTGACACCCTTGGTCTAAATTTTGAAATCCCACACATTGTTTTTTATCATTTTTAGTAAGTTTACCTTTTAAAATTTCACATTTAAAAAAAATTCTTACTGGCTGCAAATATCTTTCTGACTTGATCATGTCCTTTTCCCGTAAACAGCATGCATGAATTAGCTGCATCTGGTTATCACTGATTAAGATCATCACTTTGTTGTTATCACATCACAAATGGCATATATTACTCAAACTGAGGAGTTTATTCTGGCCTTTGTGGCAGTGTGTAGTGCCTGTTCTTAAGACTATTAATAGTTTTCTGTTTTCTGGTTTAAGAGTCAAGGTGATCAAAGTCCATCTGAATCTGGTCAACTGCTTAGTATTGCCTGTGAGTTGATAACTTTGATTGTATTTCCAGTATTTAGGCTAGACTTTCAGATTTTCCTTATTGATTGATTCATAGAATAGAATAACAGATTTGGAAGGGACCTTGAAGGTCATCTAGTCCAAACTCCTGCTCGAGCAGGAGAGTCTATTCCAAATATTAACCTCTATCTAGGATCAAACCTTAATAGCTTTCTCAGTGTCCTGGGTTTATTTTTCTCTTTATTTAGTTGTGTAAAATAGCTGATGTCTCCAAATATTTTTCCAATATTTATAATCTTGTGAAGAGGCGCTAGACCTTTGATAGTTGTTTGGTTTTTGTGTTGAATAGCTTTGTGTGAGTGATTTTCTTTCTTTTTTCTTTATTATATTGCACATTTTAAAAATTTTGATTTCCCTTCAGGGTCACCACTAAACATCTGAATAGCATTTAGGTGTTTGGTTTTTGATTTGGTAAATAATTTTAGGGTATCCGAGTAAAAAAGATCATTGATATATCACCACCCTGACCATCATCACCCCTGTCACCCATCATCTAAAAGAGAACTAACATTTGTTTAAAAAATGGATGATCCTCATCAGATATATCTTAGTATTTCAGAATATGCCCCTCGTAATATCAAGTAGTATTTGGTAGAACTAGATTTAATGTTTATGAAACTTTGCAAAATGTTATATAAACTCCAGGTCTCAAATTGCTGGAGATCTACTTTTCTCTTACTTCCCAAAGGGAGGTTTTAAAAGAAGGTGGGCAGCAGAACAGACCATCTGCCTTCCATCAGAGGGATATCTGTTCTCTCTTTTACGCTCCCTCCCCCTTCCTGGCTTTTGGATAGTACCTTCTTTTTCCCCAAGCAACAAGTTTTAGAGAAGGGACCAAGTTCCAAACCAATCTTTTGCAGGGATTGAGAAAGTCTTCTTAACATTTGAGGGAGATGAGTTCTCACTGCTTCTTCTTAAGGATTGTTTTTGGCTTCACAGATGTTACTCCAGCTTTGGGGCTTCCTGTTTTCCATCCAAATATGAATCCCGCTTTGCTTTTGGGGACTCAGGCAAGATTTGTTGGGGGCTGCCATGTGCTCTGGACTTTGCAGAAGAATGGCCTTGAAATTCAGCCAAGAACCTCATGTAAAGATAGGCAAAGATAGCAAGGCCCTACCTTGGCCATATCTGAAGCATGCTGAGAACATTGTGGGCTACCTGGTTATCTCCATACATTTATATTGATGATAGTGAATAAACTTGTTAAAGCATTTCACACAAATAGAGTGAGTGTGCATATGTCCACCTCCTACCTGGTTTGTAGAAAATGGGTCAGTTGTTCCATCAAGCCACAATGGCTGGCTAATTTGTAACTGCCTCTTGGTAGTAAGACTGGATTTTTATTTTTATCATTAGTGTGAATACTTTTATTCAAAATTCCTGGTTCCACGGGAACACTTTGTAATTATTGTTTTTAAACTGAATGTAGGGTTTCAATCCCAACTATAACTTCTATCAAGCCTGTAAAGAAATAAAATAAAGAAGGGAAAAGGTTTTACCCTCTGGCTAACAGTAATCAGCAGGCAAGATTCTTTTGAAACAAGAAAACACAGGCCAATCATTATTTTTAGCTTCATATTTTTTAAAAAACAGGCCTTATTTCTCCCTGCCCAACCGTCCATCCTCCAATTTAGTGAGGATGGGGAAAGCATTTTTGTCTCCTTTATCAAGGGACAGGAAGCATTCAATAGAGCAATGGAGCCCTTAATATAATCTCTGAGGAAAACTAGCCAAGGAACATAACAAGAAGAGGCATGGAAATTTGTGGGCCAAAAGAGCATGGTGAAAGGCTGGGGAGAGGTGGAGCCATAGAGACATTTAAAAGATAAAAGAGAATGAAACACAACTCTTATCAAGTTCAGCCAGTAACATAAGTGCATTGGCTTACAAGGCCAACTTCAAATCCAATAATCTTTTTTTTCTCTCTCCTCTTCTAACTGTGCTCTATTTCACAATCTTTTCTCCCCATTCTCTCTGTTATCAGTGTGTGTGGGGTGTCTGTGTGTGTGTCTGAATATGGATAATATTTTTAAAAGTTGTTTTCTTAAATATAGGCAGTTTTTAAAAAGTTGCTGGTAGTTTATCAGTGCTTTCTCTTAGAGGTGAAAGGAGAGATTGGTAACAAGACAAAGATGCTAGTCCAAAGTTCATGAAAGCTGGATATAGACACAGGATGAACCCTTATGCCCATTTCCAAGAGTGTAAACCTCATGGAATGTACAAGTATTTGCTTCCAGATAAACAATGGCTCAGTGGTTAAAGACGCTGAGCTTATCAGCCCAGTGTGAGGCCTGAGCTCTGCACAATAGAGCGAGCTCCTGCCAATCTAGCAGTTTGAAAGTATGCAAATGCAAATAGATTAATAGGTACCACTTCAGTGAGAAGATAACAGTCTTCTGGGCACTTTTGGCATATATTCATGAGAGCCATATAACCATGGAAAATGTATTCGGACAACACTGGCTCCCTCACAGTAGTTTCATCCTTTGCTTACTGTATTCATTCAGTTAATGGCTCCTTTTTCCTCCAAGGAATGAAGATTAAGATTGAGGAAAACTAGTTGAAAATTATCCCATGTTCCCTGGCCAGTAACTTTGACCAGTACCAACCCCCACCCCCACCCCATGTTTTCTCTATAGCTGATGCTGTGCACAGGAGGGAATGAATACTTTTCCATTCCAATGTGACAACAAGAGGGAGAAAGAAATATGTCTGCAGTGGATAGCTTGGATCTTGGGGATGTGAAAGTAAAACACTGAACTGGCAGATGCCCTCAGCAAAGCAAGTAACAATAGAGGATTTGGCAGAGGTGGTATTCAGCAGGTTCTGGCCAGTTCTGGAGAACCAGGAGTGGGATTTTTGAGTAGTTCGGAGAACCGGAAAATAATACTTCTGACTGGCCCTGCCTCCATCTATTCTCTGCCTCCTGAGTCCCAGCTGATCGGTTGGGTCTTCTTTTGTTGCCCTGCACAGGAGAATGGAGCTGGAAAGTAGGTTAGCGGGGTGGGGAGGGAATGGGATTTTGCAGTAACCTTCCTCTGCCACGCCCACCAAGCCACACCCACAGAACTGGTAGGAAAAAAAGATTGAATCCCACCACTGTAAATTAAGACCCAAGATATTATACTCTGTGCTGATTGGGGTTGACTCCTAGCCCTTTCCCCCCAACATCTGGGAGGAAAGTGCCACGTTGGAGAAGCTTGCTTGGACCACACCTGTCCAAAAGAGACATTCTTTTCATCTTCTTTCTTTTTGACTTCCTTTTTGAGATCAGAAGCTGTTGACCTGCCTGGGAGCTGTAATTCCTTTTGCTTTTTTTGGCTGGGGGAAAAAAAAGGCTTGTCATGTATTTTTTGACTTATTATACAATCCACTTATACAGATGAACAGTGCTGAGAACAGCTTAATGCACCTATGAAGCAATTTACAAATAAAAAAAAGAGTAACTTCAAAGGTATTAACCAACATGTGGGCTCCAAGCCACTCATATGCTCTATATACAGGCCCTTTATTTCATTTTGATCAAACCTGTTCCATCACTTCAGCTTGAAGTAGTTGTGAGCCTTTGATCTTGTTATCATCATGACCACTGGTGAGAATGCTACACCATCCCTTTGCATGTGTCTATGATGTCAGTGGCAGTGCCTGAATAGCAGGTTTTAGGATTTGAGGTGAAATCTTGACTTCTGCCGGAGCCCCAAAAAAACTACAACTTTCCACTGCCAGGGGGGACTTTCAGACAGCTTGTTTTCCCTCAGTCAAAAGGAGGAGCTGGCATTGTGTTTCAGGGATGGCATGCATTGATTTGTGGCAAAATGATTTCTTTCTTCTTTTAACTGCACACCTTTGTTCAAAGCGCCAAAGCTACTGCCTTCTGTTAGTTGACTGCTGAAGATGTTAGCTGCCAAATGTGAAGTTCTTGATAATATCCCAGATCAAGGCTTCATTAAATGGGTATCTCCCCCGCTCCCTCCTTCCCCTTTCCCCATTGAATCTTTCCTAACTAGGGTGATCTTGAGGAGCTGTCAGCTGCTGAACTTCATGGAGACATAGAAAAGTAGAATCAAAAGAGGTTTTTTTGGAGCCTGCTCTTCCACCTGGGACGTGTTCCTAGGATTTACCATTGAGATTTGCCTGGGTTTAATGAGAGGGGCGACTGTGAAACCCTCTCTAGTTCTAAAGGGTGAAAACAGATGGAACGTTTTAGATAGCAGGGCCACTTTGGAAGTGTCCAGACTGCACTCTGTCCAAAGACACTTCTTTCTCATCAGGCGAGGATCTGACAGAAGGTGTGGGTACTGCAACTTCAAAGCAGAAAGCAGTTGCATATGTGGCCTCCTTCCTGCCTGCTCTCTTTCATCCTCCTTACTATTAGAGAGTCCCTCTATTAATCTGCAAAGGATTAAAAAGAAGATAGGTGTGTGCTCAAGTGTCCATATGGTGCCCCCGAAATTAAAAAAGATAGACCACCCATGTTGCACATCAATCTTAACAACAGGAGGAAAACTCCAACTCACTGGTTGCCTGGCTGACTGTTCCTGGCAAAAGAGAATTATTTTGATGTGCACAGAAGAGAAAATCATTTTTGAATGGCTACTCCTCCAAGTCAGGAAGAAGGCAAGAGTGGGAGGGTAGACTTGAAGGATGGGGATGAAAGTTTTCCAAGGTTAGGGATTTTGATCTTTGATAGCATCTCTCTTGAGGATGGGTTGGCAAGGAAGGAGAGACCTTGAAGTTGTCTCCAATTTGTCTTCAACCTCAAAGGAGATGCTAACCCTGAAACCAAAGTGTTACAGCCTAAACTATTGGAAGAGAAGATGAGAAAGATTTCCCATTCTATTTCCAGATGTCAGTAGAGGATATTGGTAGCCAAACAGGAAGGTGGCTCCACTTCAACACATATTCCTCATATTTCTTTTATCTGCTCAGTTGTTTGGCCTCTGACTGGGCAAAATCTATGGAACTGACCGAGGAACAGTTTCACTCAAGTACCCGGGAAGAGTTATAATCAATTGGCCATGAAGAATTAGGCAAGATACATAGAGCTGTGAATGTGGCCACTTGTATATTAGACCCATGTCCTCCTAGCTGGTTAAGACTTCCTGGGGAGGTGATACATGATTAGATCCAAGCTGTGGATGCTTCTTTGCAGAAGGAAGCACTCTGCCTATTTTGTAAGCTTTCTGTACCTTTCTCAGAAAGCTGATGTTTTGATCCAATAGTACTGGGCAATTTTCATCCAGGTTGCAAAACTTCCTCTCCTGTGGAAGGTTGTTGTCAAGCCTGAATTGGGTTAGACAGTTAGTGACAAGATGTTTTATCCAAATAAACTTATTCTTTGAAAAACTGTAATGCCTCGGATTTTGTTTTAGAATGGTTGCCTTATTTGGAACCTGACAGTTGTGGAGAAAATAGCCCTATGAAGCTAGAAAGAGTTGGAGGAAATATATTACCTGGATCCTTTTCAGTCTGGTTTCAGGTTATAGCATCAAAACAGCCATGGTTATTCTTGTGGGTATTCTCTGGAAGGTTTGGGATGGGGTGGTACATCCATCCTGGCTCTCCTGGATATCTTGGAGGCCTTTGATACCCCTGACCATGGCATCTTTTGAGTTAGCTTAGTGGGTGGCATTGGGAGGCACAGTTCTGAGATGGTTCTCTACCTTCCTCTGAGGCCAGTTTCAGTCAGCAGACAGTACTGACAGAGGGTGAAGAGGTCTAATCCTTGTAGAGTACCTTGGGGTTTAATTCTTTCCTTAATCCAATTTAGTTTTTAGATGAAGCTGCTGAACATCTTCATCTGCCAACATTGTACAAATGATGTCGCAGAAATGCTTAGCCAATGCTTGGAGTCTATGAGGATCTCTGGATGGAGGTCCACAGGTTGCAACTCAGTCTCAGTGTCTCAGTGACACTGAGTATCTTTATGTTTTGGGTTATCCTAGCCCTGGAGCTGTTCCAGCAGTAACTCTGGGTGGGGTTGTACTCCTCCAAAGAGAGTTAAAGCACAATCTGGGGGTTCTCCTGCTGGGCTCACAACTGCTGCTCAAGGAATAAGTGGCCGTTGTAACTAGGAGGGCCTTTGCACAGATCCAGTTGGGCATCAGTTGATTTTTTTCCTAATTCAAGAGGTTCTGCTCACAGTCACTCATGCCTCATTCATTTCCTGCCTGGATTCCTGCAATGAGCACCACACGGGACTGTCCCTGAAAAACAGTTCCAGTTGGTTCATAAGCAGCAGCATGTGCAGCGTCAATTCATCCGTGTAGTAACTCAGCTGAATGAGCTGCCCTGGCTTTCAGTCTGTTTCTAGGCTCCATTCAGGATGGTGGTTATCACTTACAAAACCTGACATGGCTTTACTCCCAGGTTCTTTATGGGACCACCAATCTGCATTCGTTTCTACTTGTCCTATCACGTCCAATAGAATGGACAAATGTTGTGAAATAGTGCCATCTTGTAGGACCCAGGTGTGCCTTCTCTGCCATGCTCTGTGGAACATCTTCCCCCCAACCAGAGGTCTGGAAATCCCCAACCTGGTTGGCCTTGTGAAAGACTGTACAAACCTAGCATTTCCTATAGGTACTAGAGCTGGGTTGTTAGCCAGGGATGGGCTTCAAAAATTTTAGCAAAGGCTGAAATTCTCTGCCTGGTTGCTGGGTGGGCGTGGCCATGGTGGGCGTGGCCTAGTCAGCCTCCTGCACCACAGTGGGGGAGGGAGTTTTTGCCTTCCCTGGGCTCTGGAGGCTTTCCTTGAGCCTCCAGGAGGGTGAAAACAGTCTCCCTGGGCTCCAGAGGCTGTCTGGAATCCAGATATGGACTCATTTCCGGGCTTCCCGGACTTCCGGGAAGCCCATTTTTCACCCTCCCTGAGCCTCTGTGTGTGTGCCCTGCACTTACCTGCATCCAAAATGGGCCGCGTGGGGATTCAGGGGAGGGGAGGGGAGGGATGGGAGGGGCCAGCCAGGAGTGGGATTTGGGGGTTTTCCAAACTGCTCAGAATCTTAGTTAGGGGCTTTCCCGAACCCCTGCAAACCCCCAACAGCCCACCCCTGTTGTGCACTCCTGGAGCCCATCATTGGTTTAAATTTGTGACTGAAGATAATAATATAAGATACTTCAGCCTTGGTTTTGGTATGTGGCGTTTTTATATTTATTTATACTGCGTGTGGTTTTTATTGTTTTGTATTGTGAACTGCCCAGAGATATTTGCTTAAGATGGATGAGCATAACGATTTCCTAAAAAATAAATGAAATAAGCATATTCTAGAAATTACTGTAGGAATGGTCAGAGAAGAACAGAAAATGAAACTTGAGTTGCAGTCGTGAAGTAAAAGGATCCCAAGGACTGTAGTTCAGTACTGAGGTTTCTGGTAAGACGTAAGTATGAAGACAAGGAATGAACTTTTTAAGCAGGGCTATGGCTGCAGAAAAACTTTTTTTTTCTAATTTTTTTACATTAGCAGTTGAAAAGCAATTGAGGTTGAAAGGCAACTTTCAGAGTGTAGGCAAACTTTAGGGGAAGACTGGTAAATGATAAAACAAGTGTGTAAGAATCTTAAGCACTGAAGATGGTCATGTGCAAAGAAAATTAGAATGGCATAGCTAGAAAGATCAGTTTAGTTAGTCAATATACCTCTCTCCACTCCTTCATAAGTTGACAGAAATGAAGTTTGCTGTCCTTATTGCTGATCCCAATCCTGCCTCTAAAGATAATCCTCGACTTATGAGCCCCATTGAGCCCAAAATTTCCATTGCTAAGCAAGACAGTTGTGAAGTGACATTTTTAATCTTTTTTCCCACAGCTATTAAATGAATCATGCAGTCATTAAACAAACCTGGCTTCCCCAATGACTTTGCCTATTAGAAGCTGACTGAGAAGTTACAAATGGTGACCCAGGGACACTGAAAACCATCATAAATACATACGAGTTGCAAATTCCCCAAATTTTGAATTATGTGATCATGGGTATGCTGCAAGAGTTACAGGTGTGAAAAACGTTCATAAGTCACTTTTTCTTCAGTGCTGTTGTAACTTGAGTCACAAAACAAATGGTTGAAGATTGAGAACTACCAGTTCTGCCTAGTTTGACCCACTGTAGTCATCTAATTTCTCTCCAAAGTAACGGGTGACAAAGCCTAAACGACATACCTTGAATCTATCTTAAGACAACCAGTTTAGTGTAATGGTTAAAGCCCCAGGCTGGAAACTGAAGATTGTGACTTTTAATTCCACTTAGGCATGAAGCAAGCTGGATGATGTTGGAAGAGCCGCTCTCAAGTCTAGGAGGAATAGAGTGTCTAAGTCATTTCCAAAATATTGCCAAAAAAACCTTTGAGTAGTTTTCCAGGCAGTTGCAGGCACAAGGGGGGGAGAGATAGAGAGAGAAGAAAGAGAGAGGGGGAGAAAAAGAGAGAGGAAAGAGGAAAGAGAGGGGAAAGAGAAGAAGGGACAGAGAGAGGGAGGGAGAGAGGAAAAGGAGAGGAAAGAGAAGAGAGGGGGAGAGGAGAAAGAGAGAGGAAAAAGAGAGAGAGGGAGAATGAGGGAGACAGGAGAGAGAGAGAAAAGAGTCATGATGGGATGGAGTGGGGAGAGAGTGCAGGAGGGAGGGAGGAAAAGAGAGAGGAAAGAGGGAGAGAGAGGGAGAGAGAGATAGGAAAGAGAGGGGGGAAGAGGAAGGGGTGGAGAGGGGGGAGAGAGCGGGAGGGAGAGAAAAAGAGGGGAGGGAGAGGAGAAGAAGAAGAAGAAGAAGAAGAAGAAGAAGAAGAAGAAGAAGAAGAAGAAGAAGAAGAAGAAGAAGAGGAGATGCCTTTGGACAATTTTGGAAATTGGGGGGGGGAGAGTAAAACACCAGTTCAAGTGAAGATGGCTTAAGACTGTCTCACTCAAAAGCTGAGGATAGAACGAAAGCCACATCACGGCCATCCAACAGAAAAAGAAGGTTGCCAGGATGTTTGTGTAAGTGGGAAAGCTCACGTGAAAGGCAACATATGTGTGAGTTGCCTAACCCAAATTAAAACCTGACCAATAGAGGCAGAGCCAACATTCACTGAGGTGACACTTCAGCAAGGCAACACCACTTCCCCCGTATCCTGTCCCATCAATACTATGTCCGGGCTGGCTCTATTGGGTAGAGACTTGGAATACCAGCAAAATACAAAACTGCTGTTCAGACATTGTGTGTTTTGCTGGAGTACAGAAAGGACAGGGAATTCCACTGCTGTGAGGAAGTAGCAAGTTTATTGGGTATTTGCAAAGCATCACTGGGTTACCATTTTTTCTTCATGGGGAGGTCCAACATTTAGAGGGGTTTTTCTTCTTCTCTAAGTGATTATTACATTGCAAAATAAACCATTCTTATGGTGCCAATTGCAGCTTTTCAGGGCAAGCTAGACATGATGGTGGCAGGCCTTGATGATGTGCAAAAATGGCGGTGTCTGTGGGAGGACTTGGGTACATGGACGAGAGGGTTTCTTTGATCATTGCTTGCTTTTCTGCAAATCCTCTTTTTGCAGCTAAGCCATGTATGAAGAAAATTTCATTGTCCTTCATTCTTCTACTGTGATTTTGCCCCCACTCCCTATTGTAGAAAATATATTTCTTTTTAAAAAAAATCACTTAGGAAATAAATGTGGGAATGATGGCTGGGACTCTAAAATAAAGCCATTTTATTCTGTTCTTCCCTAGAAGAGTTATCTCAGGGTTCATTATAGCCAGAAAAATAAGATCCCAGCTGGTTTGGTTTAGTGACTGAGACACCGGGCTAGAAAGCAAGATACTGTGAGTTCAATTCCTGCCTTGGCCATGAAAGTCAGGTGGGTGACTTTGGGCCAGTCACTCCTTCTCAACCCAACCTACCTCACGAGATTGTTGTTGTGGGGAAGGTGTATTGTGGATATGTTTGCTGTCTTGAGTTATTTGTAAAAATAATAGATCTGGATGACTCCCTCTTTGCAATTGTTTAAAACAGCTTTGCTGGCTGAGGAATTCTGGGAGTTGAAGTCCACAAGTCTTATAGTTGCCAAGTTTCCAGACCTCTGCTTTAGAAGCGTGATGAAAACTTGGCTCTACCCACATCTTTCCTTCTTTTTCATCTGGTGATTTTTATCTTCCTTTCTATTGGCTGTAGTGTAATTTCCTTGTTTTGATGATAGTGGGCTACCCACGGTTGTGACTGGGCAGCATACAAGTTGAATAAATAAAAGCAGTTAAGAGTGGATTTCAGTGTTGAAATCTAACGCGCTGTAGCCATTATAAGCCCTCACTTGTCCAGCTAGACCTTTGCCAAGTTTGATCTCAATACCCGGGCCAACAAGTTCACACCGGAGTTCATTGTGGTTATAAGTACTTATAATATCCCCCAGGCCCATTTTTTAAAATAGAAGCAAGAAACTGAGCAGGTACATAGGCTACTAAATGGCGATGTATCAGTAACAGAACAGAATAACAGAGTTGGAAGGGACCTTGGAGGTTTTCTAATCCAACCCCCTTCTCAGACAGGAAACTCTACACCATTTCAGAGTCGTGGTTGTCCAATCTCTTCCACAGCTTTTGGAGACAAGTTGTTCTGCTGATGTTGCAGTACCAGGGGATAGTAGAATAAAAGACAAAGAACAGGAGATCAATTGGAGAAGTGTTATCAAAGTTGAAGGATTAAGTAATTTTGTTATATATATGTACAATGACAACAAGGATGATGATGGTGATATATCATCCTCCTCCTCCTCCTCCTGCTATGGCAATCCCAATGCTTCTCAACAGACTGGGGACCATATCAATCAACCTTGGGCGTAGCTTAGAAAATCGGCACATGAACACAATTGTCGTATGCCGATTAAAAAAGGCCGCACTGCTTGGATCCCCAATTCCCGGTACACCATGCAGATACATCACACCATCTTAGGATCTTGGGGGAGAAACTCAATGTGCACGAAAGGCCAACACCAGCTAAAGAGTTGGCAGCTGTAATTTCACCTTGTTGCGCACATAAACTGGCCCAATTCTCCTGATAATAATATCCCAGTCCAGATACGGGCCGTCTCGGGATATTTCATACCGTTCCAGTTCCCGATCGCGCTGCCGTTCATCTCAGGCGCCCTCGTTCAGGGGACCCGGCGAAGATCAAAGGGGAGAAGAACCGACCGTCCAAGCGGGACTCCGGCCAAGGCCAAAGGCCGCCCGCTTCCGCCCGGCCCGCTGGCCAGAGAAGGGAAAAGGTCAGGAAGGGGAAAAGACGGAGCGGGGCTGCAGCCCCCCCCCCAGCCCCCGCCGCCCGTCCAATGGGAGAAGCCGAGAGGGGAGCACAGGCTGGCCGGAAGGCCAATGGGAGAGGCCGCGATGACGCCCAACCAGCGGGCTGTGGGGACCGAGTCAAAAACTGCTCCGGGTCTCGTAGGCTAGGGTGGCTGGAGGCCGGGGAGGGCTCCGTGTGCCCTTCCTTCCCTCCCTTCCCTCCCTCCTTCCTTCCCTCCCTCCTTCCTTCCTCCTTCCCTCCCTCCTTCCTTCCCTCCCTCCCTCCTTCCTTCCCTCCCTCCTTCCTTCCTTCCTCCTTCCCTCCCTCCTTCCTTCCCTCCCTCCCCGAGAGGGGGGACACTCTCGTTGCGCCCGCAAAGGCGCTGAGCCGAGTTCAAGCGTGCTTTGCAACCCCTCCCCTTCCCAGCCAAGAAGGGGGCTTGGTTGGGGAGGAGAGCTGAAGCTTTCAGCATCCATGCCTGCTTTCCTTCAATTGGATGACCGTCCTTTCTCCAAATCGTGGTCACTCCGACAGCCTGGATGGCTCCTGGAAAGAGCGCAGCCTCCCCAGCGCACTTTTTCTCCAGGCGCGGAGTTGCAAACCTTCGCCTTTGCGCTCCCGCGCGGGACCTGCCTTCTCCGTGACGTCAACGGGGAAGACGGGGCTTCAAAGGGACTTTCCGCACCTTTCGATGCTTTGGAATTGCAGAGTCCTCTTTTCTTTTTTCTTCTCCCCCCCCCTTTTCCTCCTTTCCCGGTGGCTTCTGGTTCTCCCGGTGATTTCCCTCCCCAGGCCCACGGCTTGGATAGGCTTTTCGAAATTAGGCGTTTGTTTTCTTGCAGTTTCCCCGGGCTCCGTGAAAAGCTCGCAAAGATCAGGTCGCAGGTGAACTCAATGCATGTGTGTTGTTGCAAAAGTTCGTCTGGAAGGCTAATTATAGGTTGTAGGGAGGCTCTGTATTTCAAAGAGGCTGAATATAAATTGCTTTCATGGGAAAGGGTGGCTGAAGCTGGTATTTTGGAAAGGTTGGTGTGGGGTACATGGAGCTTTTTTTTTTCTTTTTAGTTGTTATTCCTCCTTCGTCCTGAAGCAGCACAATATTCTCCCTGACAGACTGATGGTACTGCAGGTACTTTTGAACTACAGCTCCCATCATCCCTTACTTTTTATCGTGCTGACTGGGGCTGATAGAAATGAGAGTCCCAACATTAGTGAGAGAACTTCAAAGTCCCCAGCCCTGTCCTAAACAGCATTATTTTGGGAGCAGAAGAGATGGATTGACAAGCTGCTTTTCCATTCACTTGAGACAGGAACTAAAAGAATAGAATTTAGCTGTAACAGATACTAAAAAATATGTATTTTTGGGAAGGCTGTGCATTTTATTGTGGAAACAATTGCCTGGAACTCTGGTTTCCTCACCTTTCCTATCCATAGCTATGTATAACCCCCCACAAACTGCACTGAGTCTAAGCAAATGATCCCATTTTGTCATACTTGGGGTGATATTTCAAGACTGATACCTACATCTTTAGATGGCTGGCCCTTGCACTCCAATATATCCCAGTAGCTTCCAAAAGTTCCAGAGACATTTTTCCTCTATGGAAGCCTGAATGAGCCAAGTCTATTTTGCCTGTCAGCCTTGGCAATGCTACCTTCTCTGTCCAATCCCTCGGGGCTTTTGGGAAGACATCAGCAGTGCTTATGGAAATCTTTTGTACCTCTCAAGTGTTAATAAGGGAGGCTAATGTACACACAAGTACACATTCCTTGAAGTTGTGCTATATGCATAACACTGATCAAAGGGACATTTTCAGGAAATGGTCTGTTCTGAAAGAGATTCTTCACCCAGCCTAATTTTAGGCCACATTTCAGTCTCAGTTTGGTTTAGAAATTATGATAAATAATGGCATTAATCAGATTTGCAGAGATTGTCCTCCTTCATCATAACAAGCCAAGATTTTTCTAATCAGTATAATTCACAATTTTGGGGGCACTGACAAACACTTTTGGGGGTTCTACAGTAGTCTCTCAGCTATAAATCATGGTCTAAACCAGGGGTCTCCAACCTTGGCAACTTTAAGACTTGTGGACTTCAACTCCCAAAATTCTGGGAAATGAAGTCCACAAGTCTTAAAGTTGCTAAAGTTGTAGACCCCTGGTCCAAAACCCTTTAAGCAGACTGGTTGAATTTGCTGAATAAGCCATAGTTGGCTGGGATGCCATAATTTAAATAAATCATGATTTATAAATCACAATGGCTAGTTTCCCCACATTGCTAGAGCAAGACCAAGCCAGCCATATTATAAACTAACTTGTACAATGAATCAGTGTGTCTGAAGTGGTGGGAAGTGTAGAGATAGTGACCACAACTGTGGGATTGAAGCCTCGCCCTGCTTTTTAATATGCATTCCTTGGGATTTTGTTCAGTGTTTTACATATACGCCTACTGATCCCCTGTTCTGAATAAACTAATAGATTTGGAGTTGTTCTTTTTTTACTCCTTCCGCTCAGTTGCATCTGATTCTCCAAGATACTCAGTATCTAATTAAAGTTTGCATTCCACTTATTTCTCCTTCAAGCTGTTTGTTGGGTTATCAGGAACAGGAAATTAAATCTGGATCTTAGTTTGAGAAAGCAATTTCTGTAAAATAAATAGGAAGGAAGGATGCTTTGGGGTGAAAAAGTTGGAGAAAGCATAAAGAGAAGCAGGCAAAGAACACAAAGATGCATGCAATTTCAATTTTGATCAACAACACTTGAACAAAGGAGAAATTACTGTACTGCTCCTTTAGTGCCTGAAAACAGTCATCTTTGCACCCATGGTATAATTCAATTTGTGCTTGTGAGAGTAAACACAGGCTAAAGCTGCATTCTTCTGAATGTGCACATGAAAAGAAAAAAGAAAAATGTAGTGTCATCTGTATTTGTACAACTTCTAGCACAATGAACAGGGGCTCTGTGCTGAGTGATAAAAAATAATGTGATTAAGGACACTTCCTTACTGAGAAAAAGACACTTATTTCCAAATCTTACTCATGCTGATTATTCTTATTTCCTAAATGCAGTTAAAAAGTGAAATTCCATAGATTTAAACCTCTGTGTGTTTGTGTGCATTCATAAAGGTATGAATTATGAGACAAATATATTGGAATCAGGACTTGATGCACACTGTGGCACTAGAACTTCACATCAAGTTCAAAAGTTTTGGATTTCTGTTTTCTGGAACGGCCCATAAAATAGTTAAAACCCCTTAAAAGATCTAGACTTTGTAAGGAGGTGGATTGGCCTGAAACGTGCACACCAGATCCAGTCCCTAATTAAAACCTTTTGTCTACAGCCCTTTCTAAAGCATTCCGTGTCTGTTTAATATTTAACATATGGGGGGGGGGAGTTAAACAGAGTTTTTGTTGGTGTGCCAGTTCTATTACAATCAGAGATTGTTTAGTTGGGATGCAGAATAAAAAGAAAGAAAAGGAAAAGACTTATTTTCTTTCTAAGAGGAACCCAAGAAGAGGAGGAAGAGGAAAAGAAAAGGAGGAGGAGGAGGCAGTTATGGGGTTTAGTTGGGATGCAGAGTAAAAAATAAATAAAAGGAAAAAGGATTAGTTTCTTTCTCAGATGGAGCCAGGTTGAGGAAGAGGAGAAGGAGGGGCTGCTGTGGGGAGAGGCTACTTTGCAAAAATGATGGCAGCCTCCCTCTCTGAGAGTTGACCATCTCACATCCCCCCCCCACCCCCTCCTCTGCAAAAGAGCAACACAGCCATTGTTGGGCATTGTCTGGTGAAAGAAAAGGAAGAGGGTCCCAACAGCAATTGATCTTTATCTCCTGGGGGGAGGGGGGTCAGGAGGAAGGAGAGTTTGGAAAGAAAGGGTTGAGTTGATTCGGGCAATGAAAGGGTTAAAGGCAGGGAGCGGAGCTGGCAGAAGCGCGAGCAGGGGATGCTGCCTGTCCCTTTAAGGTTCCTGCAGCACGGAGAGGATTGCAGGCCTGACGCGATTGGGGCGGCGGGATCACTTACTCCTGACGCTCCAGAGCCCGGGGGAGTTGGCTGGAGATGGCTTCCCTTTGATAAGGTCCTGGCAACTTCGTAACAACCCGAGAGGCAAGAAGAACAAGGAGAGTCGGAGTCTCAAAGCTTCGGCGCGAACGGGCCCACCGAAACCCTCCGTCTCGACGGGGAGAGGGGAGGGGAGGGGAGGGGAGGGGGGGACACAAAACGAGCAAACGAAACAAAACAAACTCCAGAGAGCGAGCAGATCCCCAGAACCCACCAGGAGCTCTCGAGTTCGGGCTTCAACGCCCAAATCTTCAGCCCGGCTCCTTTGCCTGGAGTGCGGTCGGCCTGTTTTTCCACCGCCACGACCACCTCCTCTTCCAACCACCACCACACACACACCCCCAAAAAAAAGAAAGAAAGAAAAGAAAGAAAGGGTGTGGGTGTTGCAGAAAAGAGGCTTATCTCCCTTACAGGACCGTTCTCTCGGTTGTTCACTTTGATGTGCACAGTTAAACCCACAGCTCAGCGTTTGTTGAAATAGCCCGGAGGACATTTGGTGCAAGGAATGACTGCTTGAAAGGGGACCTGGGTGGAAAGAAGGGGGGGCGGGTGGGGTCAGGAGTAAAGCGGGGGAGGGTCAGGTCGGTTTGATTCTTCACCCCCCACACACACAACACCCCGCGCGCGTTCTTCGGGTGTTTAAAAAAGGAAGGAGAGAATTGCACCCCCCCCCAAAACTCTCGCTTTCTTTCCGCTGACATATTTTTGGGCAAGGTCTAGTCCCCCCCCCACGAGCCCGCCCCTCATTCCCCCTCCTTTTTTTTTTTTTTTTTTTTAAACTCTCAGATGCTGTTGCGAAGAGCTTGTGAGGGTGGGTGTAGGGAAGGAATCGGCGCAGCGTTGCGGTTACTTTGCTCTTTTTCCCTCTGAGAAGGCTCAGGAGGGAGATTTTGAGGCCGGGAGGAGGAGGAGGAGGGGGGGGCTCTGCTGTTTGGAAGGAAGTGCCGGGCGCCCGATTTAACAGAGGTGGGGCGAGGAGGGGGGGTGCGGGAGAAAGCGCTCCACCACCAACTCCGGTATCAATGGTAAGTTGCGAAAGAATGTGTGTAATTCTTCGGCCCTTCTCCCCTCTTTTCTCCGTTGCTTTGATGTTTTCTTGGCTGGGCTTTGAAGTTTGTTGGAGAAGCTGTTTGCGCCTTCCTTATGAGTAAGCAGACCTCGGGGGGAAAAAAAAGAGGCAGCGCTGGGTTTGGACGAACACAGCAGCCACTGAGCTCTGTGTGTGTGTTGTGTGAGTGAGAGAGAAGAGAGAGAGGAGAGAGAGTTTAAGGGGGAGGGCATGCTGCTGGGAAGGAATGGGTCTTTTCACAGACCTCCTCCCCCCCCCCCACCTTCCTCATTAAACATCCCGGTAAAGTAGGGAGGAGTTTTGCCTTTGTTTTCCAGCAATGGTTTGTGACTTGGAAAGGAGGTAGAGACCCAGGGATGGCTTCGGTTGGTAGGTAGGCGAAGGATGCCTTGGCTGCCAGTCCCTCTCCCGCACCTCTTCGCGCACACCCCTCCCACTTTCTGTCGCACCCTCGATGAACTCCAAAGAGGGCCAGCGTGCTGACTTTGGGTCAGTTGTTACCAGGATTTGGAGAAGGCGGCCGGGAAGGTTTATCCTGTTTCTCGTTCCTTTCTCTCTCTCTCTCTCTTTCCCCTCTCTCTCTCTCTCTCTCTCCTCCCCCCCGCCCAGTTCCTGAGATGATCTCAGCAGATCTGCTTACATCTCTCTCTCCCCCCCCTTTCCAATCAGTCGTCATTTCTGGATATTTTCTCCTCTTTTCTTCATGCTTCCCCTCCTCTGCGGATGGTTCTCTGCGGGTACGGGCTGCAGTGTCGCCGTCTCTCCTCCTCCTCTCCTCCTCCTCCAAAATCTATTTCATTTGCGTTTTAAAAACCGACCGCCTGCCTGCCACCGCCTCTTTGATGGCGTGCTTGTCTAAGTGGGAAACGCTGGAGGATTCTTCACAGCCTGGTCTGGAATGTCTGCTCTTGTTCAGGTATCTTCCAGGAACATCCTCCTCCTTCCTCCTCCTCCTCCTCCTCCCTCCCTCCCTCCCCCCTTTGAAGCAGCTTTTGAACTTTCTGAAGAAAAGTTGAGGCGAGCAGGAAACTATACGGGGAACTTTTTATGTGTTTATGCGCTCTAGGCTATGGGTGGAAGAGGTTGGTGGAAGCCTGGCATTTGCTCATTTACTGGAGTTGGGAGTTTGCAGCTCCGTGCGTGTTTGACGGAGCGGCAGCTTTCCCCCCCCCCCCCCCCCC
>BHFT01016203.1:70342-138206 GCA_004320025.1 Laticauda laticaudata
CCCCCCCCCCCCCCTTGGATTGGATGGTGGTGGAGTTATGGTGAGCTGGTTGAGAACTTTGGATGCCCATTCTTTGCTCTGCACAGCCCTCTCGCCTGAGACTTGAATTGTGTGTGGTGCTTGTTTGTTTTTAAATGGTGCTTTGTCGCATGAAAGGGGACCAATGCATGATCAAGGTAGGGATAGCAGTTGGGGGGAGGAAGGAATAACAGGTCAACAGTATACTTGAACCGAGCGTGGCTTTTTTCAAAGGCAAGACACAACTGGTAAGAAAGTCTTCATTTTCGACAGCGAGGCTGCTCAAATCCGTCTTTGTCTTTCCAGCTTCTTTTCAACCCCCCCCCTCTCCCTCTCTCTTCAGGGTACTCTTCCTCCCCAGGTTCAGAGGAGCATCCAGCATTGTGCTTGCTTAGGAGGGTTTCTGGTGATCCTAATCTAAACGTTTCAGGAGTTGAAAAGGTTTGGGAGGGAGGGGGAAGAGAGAGTGAAATGGAAACCAGATGCTGAGGAAAGCACGTTTTGTTCTTTTGCCCTGAGTTATCTAGCAAAGAGAGAGAAGGGAGGGAAGCAAAAAGCTAAAGGAATGTTTTTTTTTTTTTTTTGCTGCAAAATGGGTTGAACGGCATGGGGATCCAAGATTATTTGTGGGACTCCTCAGATGTTATCATAAGTAGGAGGGGGCAAGGAAACCCCTCCCGATGTTTTCCTTTGTGCATGTTGAGACTGTATTGGTAGTGCAATAAGTGTGTGTGGGGTTTCTTTTCTTGTTTTTGTTCCCAACCTCTCACCCCACCCGGGCTCTCTGTATAGGAGAGTTAAAAGTGTGTCCAGAGTTCAGTCTTCCTCTTTGAAAAGAGTATTGGATACTTTTGATTAATGCTGCAGATAGCTGCGGTTGCCTCTTTATTTCAATGTGAAGAGTTGAAAAGCCTGTTTACTTTTTGTCTTTGATGTTGCTTGGATCTGGTTTTGATTAGATCAATACTTCTCCCCCCCCACCTCTTTTTTCCCCTTCTTTAAGAGAGAAGACTCTGAGGATCCCCTGCTGACTTGAGAAAAGAAAGAGAGAGAGAGAGGCGCACAGATTGCTGAGGAACTTAAAAAGGGGGGGGGAGAGAGAGAGAAAGCTCTACCCAAAGGAACTCCCAGGAACCATGAGCAGCGCGGCATTGCTGACTCACCTCCCAGACCCCAGCAGCAGCTTCAGGGAAGATGCCCCACGCCCCCCTGTACCAGGGGAAGAAGGAGAGACATCATGCCATCTGGCTGCCAGTTTCTTTGCCCTGAAAAACCAAAGCTTCAAGGCCATGTCTGTTTCTTCCACACCCAGGAGGAATGAAGATGGTCTTGGGGAGCCAGAAGGGAGTGCATCTCCAGATTCTCCACTCGCCCGATGGACCAAATCCTTGCATTCTTTACTAGGGGATCAAGATGGTGCTTATCTGTTTCGAACCTTTCTGGAAAGGGAGAAATGTGTGGATACCTTAGACTTTTGGTTTGCCTGCAATGGCTTCAGGCAGATGGACCTTAAGGATGCCAAAACTTTAAGAGTCGCCAAAGCTATCTACAAGAGGTACATTGAGAATAATAGCATCGTCTCCAAGCAACTCAAGCCTGCCACAAAGACCTACATACGGGATAATATCAAGAAGCAGCAGATCGATTCTGTAATGTTTGATCAGGCACAGACTGAGATTCAGACTGTGATGGAGGAAAATGCTTACCAGATGTTTTTGACTTCTGATATATACCTCGAATATGTAAGGAGTGGGGGAGAAAATCCTGCGTACATGAACAGCAATGGACTGGGCAGCTTGAAAGTGGATTGTGGCTATCTTCCTACCTTGAATGAAGAAGAGGAATGGAGCTGTGCTGACCTGAAACACAAACTTTTGCCCTCCATACTTGGACTGTCCAGTAAGACCTTGAGGGCTACAGCCAGTGTCCGAGCTACAGAAGCGGTGGAAAATGGGTTCAGGTAAGAGCAATAGATTCCACTTATGGGAGGGTGTTAAGTGTTACAGTGTGTTGCAAAATGAGTGTGTAGATGAATGTTGTGCTCCTGGTTTAAGTCAAATTTGGCAGAGAGACTCTCTTATTTTTTTGAAGCTTCTCAATTTTGGCATTTATTTCTTGCTGGAGGGGAGGGCTGCCTTTTCCCCTAATACGAAAAAGGAGTACATTGTGGTTCTTAAGACCCACCAGTTCTAAACCTCTTTTAGACATCAAAAAGGAACTTCAAAGGACTCTTGCTCTTTGAGACATGCATTAATTGTTACCACTTTAAACCACATTAAGAGGAACTGGAAAGAGCACCATCTAGGCATGTGAATGAGTAATGAAATACTAGTTTGCCAACTTCATCCCTAGCTGGTGTTGAAATATGTGGATTACATGTAGAAAATGGAGAGCAATTATGTGATGATGGAACTAGAAAATCCATATTATTATTGAGATAACCTGTAAAACTGAACCAAGTTGACTTCATGAAGATGATGACTCCACAAAGGTACTTCCATAAGGAATACCAGGTAGAAGCTTGATAAATGAATATTAGCCAAAAAAATAGGATTTCTTAAGCCAAAGAAAACCAACTTAGCTAAAGGGATGGCTTCAGGTACAGGATATTAGTAAGGGGCAAGAGTCAGAGATGAGCTGTGTGCTCCAGGTTCAAAGGAAGCTGATAACAATTTAAAGAGTTGGTCCTTTGAGTTCACTTACTTGTCTGTTCCAACTAATAGCAGTTCTTCTTATAGAATTCAGATACAGTTTTCTACTTGGAAAGGGAGAAGTCAGGATGAAGAATTGTGCTTGTATTGTGGAACTTTCCCCACATGAATGGCATGTAGTCTTCATTTGAAGGTTGCTTCCCCCCTCCTTTCAAAATTGTCTTTGGTAACCCCAGAAGAATAATTTATGTTTTCCTTTGGTTGCATTGGCTGTTGAAAGTGTGGCAAGAGTAGTTGTTCATCACCCCAAGTGGCAACATCATATTTTCTTCTATGATATTATTCTCCTTATTTCCCCCCCTTTTGCCTTCATAAATCAGAATTGGTTGCATATGAAACGGTAGAGCAGAAGGACCTTCTCTCTCACTCTCATACACACACATACATACACACGTTTTCTCTCTCTCTCTGTATTCTGTCTTGCTTTGGGAGTTTCTAAATCTGGTAAGTATTTGACATCTGGTTTACAGGAATTTTGTGAGTGTTTCTGTGATTCATGGACATCAAAGGACTTCAGGCATCTCCTCTTTTTTCAGCATGTATCGACCATGGCCTGCCTCTAAGAGGAGGGATCTTGAACTGCATCCCTTGTGTTTTTTATTATTTTTGTTTGACTTTTAGCAAAGGGACTATGTGGTCTTTCCTAGGGATAGGACTGGCAAGGCAGCTGATTCCAGTCCAGTCCTTTCCCGCACAGCAGTATAAATCTGGAGTAGCTCCAGATGTATAAGGAGCAGCTTACAGTTGTTGGCTGTGAACATGACATCCATGTATGACAGATTTGTTTCATCTGTTTGATGGGAACGTGCGCTCTATTCTTCTGTCTGAAGATTCAATAAGTTTTTCTTATGGTGCCAGCTTTGCAGTAGCTCATATTTGCTGCAACAGTGAACTTGAACATAGAGATAATGATCACTTAGATATATTTATTTTTCTTAGCTTAAGATATAAAGACTAGAAAGGGCATTTTCTGCCACTGGAACTTCAGAAATAATATATTTAATATTCGATTGCTTTAGTGATTCTAGAATAGGATTTTTTCCTCCATGGTTGATCAGACTTTATTGTGCAAGCAGCCTCACATTTTATTATGAATATGTTGATGGTAATTTATAGGGAACTTGTTTACAGATTTACATTATTTACATTAAGCAAATTGCTTCAAAGAGGAATGGAATATGGTTGGGGGGGGGTGTCTTCACTGCATAACTAAGTAGAGAGTAGGATTTGAACTTGAGTCCTAGGATTGTCACTACCCCAGGCTTAGTGTGTTGTCTTGGGCACACCAGCCCATCCATTCTCAGACTGAATTTTTCTGCTATGAAATTGAAATCGGACTTATGACTGTGTACCTATGCCTTGGTAAGAATTGTTGAGTACTTTTGTTGGAAGTTTCAGATCTGGTAGCAGTTTCTAGACTGGACTCTTATAGTTGCATATTGCCCTGGGATGCAAGCTCAAACTTCTTTCAGTCTAGAAGTCATCAAATTCCATTGCTTTTCTGTTTTAACTAGTGTTAAAAATCCTGGTTCCCCTCCCCGCCCCCAACTTGGAGAAAGAACTGCTACTAACTATACATATCTAATCTACCTTCTGCTAACGAATCAGTTTAACAGATAGTTATGGAGATTTGATGTTATACCTAACTCTACCCCCACCCCCCTGCAACTAGCCTACAACTGTAATGCATAATTTCATCTGATTTGTGTGTTAAACATATCTATATATGCTTAATGATTTTTGAGGCAAGAAAGCTATTTCAAGGTTGGTCCAAATGACTATTCACACTTGCAAGATGCTGGCATCTGGACAAGCGACAGTTACTTTGAGATTTGTTACTTTAAGCTCCATACAATGGAACTAAAAATAATTGTGTTGTATTCGAAATGTATGATGTGTCAGTTCATGAGCCTAGATCTACCTTCCTACAGTATAGACTATAAGACAAATTCTGAGTGAAGCTAGCTTTACTGCTGAATAAGCTGGATCTGGCAGATAGGTCTTCACTGATCAAAAGAACTGCTGGTTGGCACTTATTGTATGAGAAATAACTATTAACTGAAGTTAACTTGTATCCACACCACAACAAAGCCTTGCACGTGCAACCACACCTTCTTCTCATTGTTTTCTGGAGAAGAGGAGGGAAGTTATATATCAGTTTCCTATAAAGTTATAAATACTGCACTGCCAGCTTTAAATAATCATACATGCTTCTACCTAGAAAGCTACACCAATTTTCACAGCCTGATTTAGCAGTTTCTTGACAAAACATGTTTGGATTTTCGTTTATCACCTGAAAACCCATGTGTCATCAATGAGACATCATTTTGCTTTCTCCATCCCCAATCTGTACATAGCTGTGAATTGAAAACTGGCTACAATTCCTCAGCACCCTCTTGCTTAGGCTGAAAATGAAGCTTTGAAGCTTTGTATAAAGCAGGAAGGTAAAACTGAAAGGAAAAAAAATGGAGGAGAAAAGGAGTTTTTATTAAGGGTCACTGTAAACACTGTGAAGGGATTCATCCAGAGGTGGTATTCAACAGGTTCTTATCAGTTCTGGAGAACCGGTCATGGAAATTTTGAGTAGTTTGGAGAACCAGCAAATACCACCTCTGATTGCAGATTTTACATTATCTTTCCCCTGCCAGCCCACCAAGCCATGTTCACAGAATTGGTAGTAAAAAAAAATGCAGTTCACATCTGTTTGTAGCTTAGTACATGGAGGTCATCTTAAATAAAAGTCTATGTTCCATGTTGCCTGTTCTATCTCTTTTATGCACTCAATCGAAAGAGAGTGCATGAAAGAGTAACAAAGATGATTAGGGGGCTGGGGACTAAAACATATGAAGAATGGTTGAAGGAATTGGGTATGTCTAGTCGAGTGAAAAGAAGGACCAGTGAAGGAAACACAATAGCAGTGTTCCAATATTTGAGGGGCTGCCACAAAGAAGAGCGAGTCAACCTATTTTCCAAAGTACCAGAAGGCAAGGACAAGGAACAATGGATGGGAACTGATCAAGGAGAGAAGCAACCTAGAACTAAGAAGAAATTTCCTAATAGTGAGAACAATTACTTAGTGGAACAGCTTGCCTTCAGAAGTTGTGGGTGCTCCATCACTGGAGGCTTTTCAGAAAAGACTGAACAACCACTTGTCTGGGATGGTACAGAGTTTCCTGCTTGAACAGGAAGTTGGACCAGAAGACCTCCAAGGTCCATTCCAATTTTTGTTATTCTGTTAATGTCCTCTTTGATGATCAAGAGAAGCTACTACTTCTTGTTCCTTTAAAGTATTTCCCACCATTCAGTCTTAAAATGATGAAACTTTTGGTGGCCTTGAAGAAAGATAGGATGGAGATCCCTACACAGAGGAGTTACAAGGTAGATTGATGAGATTTGGTTGCAGTTAAGGTATTAAGAGTGGTCAAAACCATTTCCCCCCTATTTTTGGACGTAACTATGAAAACACTTTTAATTGGTTTACTCATTGTATGTTAGGTTTGTAAGGGTAAATCTTGGATTCCCCCTCCCCCATTTTAATTTTATAATTCTGTGTGAAGACTTCTCCATCCACTTCACTGAAATGCTGAAAAAAGGTTATAAGCTAAGTGTCCCAGGGATTTATATTTGATGATGGTGCTTACCATTCCTGTTGAACTTCAAAGCAACAGTTTTGAAGCTCTTCTTGTCGAAAACGAACTCTCCAAAGTGACTGCTTATATTACTGAAAAGGCTCTTCTTAACCCCTCCCTTAGGGATGCATTGTAAACATAACTTCCAGTGGTTGCTGTGCTGGCATGTTTCAGATTGCATGTGCTTGAAAAGAAAGGCCTATATAGGATCCCCTGAAAGAGCCTGGCTGGTTCTATACAGATGGTGAGCATCTTGAAACCAGATACTTTACAACAACAAGCTCTGATGGGCCTGGGTTGTGTTAAAACAAGACATGAAACAGTTCCAAGGAGAGCAATAAAAGGTAAAAAGGCTTCAATTGCCCCCTTTCCCTAAAAAATAATAATTTTTTAAAAAAACACCATTAACGGTGTACTGAGAGTTGAAATTTCAGAAGCAGAGATGCCTTATCAGGAGAATTGGCTTTGTTTTTAGGGGTAGAATTGCCATTCCTTCCCATCTTCCCAGTAAAAAAAAAATGCTGTTAGAAAATAAAAATCAATCTTCTCCATTTTGTCATGCTTAGTATTTTTCTTCCTTCCTTCCCTCCCTCTCCCCTTCCTTCCCTCCCTCCTTCCTTCCTGATATCTTGAGCTTCCCACCAGAAAAAAATATTGGTGCATTTTGGGAGTGAATGCAGTCCCATATGTGCAGAAATAGCTCCTTCTCTGGCAGTGCTGTGTCTCCTTGCAAAGGTCAGCTTGAGATCGAGAAAGTCCATCCCTACTCTTGGCCATGATTCCTTGAAGAGGGGCTGTCCCTCTGTCTGTTTCTCCCTATCCACCCTACCCCCTTCTTTACAAAGGTTGGTGCCCCCCTGCCCCCCAGTGAAATGGAGGAATGGAGCAGACAGGAGAGAGGAGACATACAGCTTGTGACAAGAATGAGCGAAGTCTACCTAAGAAGGGTGACAGTGGACAATCAAGATGCATGGAAATACAGTAAAGGGACTAAAGTATTAGAGGGTGAAAGGATGGTTTTCCACTGAAGGTGCCAGGCTGTTTACTTAAATCAAGTTCTGCCACTCTGCAAGTGGGCTTGAGGGGATGATTTTTTTAAAAAAAATAAATAATTAAAAGGCCCCCCTTCTTATGCCTTGGTGTTGCAGAAGTGAATTTCTTCTCCATCCTAACCCTGCCTTCTGAGCTCCTTATAGGCAACTCTTGATTAGACCAAGTGATTCTGAGCATGGAACAACGTGTGTTGCAACGATCTCTCTCTCTCTCTCTCTCCAGTGAAAAAGAGTTACCAAGCTGAGTTTCTTCCGGATGAGGGATGTGGTCTGGCCCTTCTGAGAATCTGTGCTGTGGAATGTTCTGGAAGTGGTGTACATTTGACAGCTGGGGTGGGGTGGGGGGATGCCCTTTCATTCATTTTTCAGTATTTTATGGAATAGGCATCTGGAACAAGGGGTGGCTGCTTCAAATAAGGAACATCTGGTAACCTTCAGCCTGGATTCCAGGCTTTTAAGAGCTGAAGAGTTAAAGGTGTTGCTGTCAACTAGGAAGATCTTTTGAGACCATCATCTCTATGCGGTCCTCCCAATCCTGCAATTCTTGTACGTGGTGTTACCATCTTGCTCTCAGCTTTAAAGCCTTCTGCATGAAGGGTGTTCATCCAATGCTGGTTACCCTGTATGTAAACCTCTCCCCTCTTGTAGTCTTGTCTTATTTGTCATCTTCACCGTGTTAATGGTGGTTTTCATGATGTTTATCTATTTCTACGGTTTTACTGTATCAGCCAGAATCACTTTGGCTGAGATGGGTGATGATATGAATTTGACAAATAAATCACTCAACTAGTGTGACAGCGAGGTAATTCTTGATTTACAACCATTCTCTTAGTAGCTGTTCAAAGTTACAATGACACTGAAAAACCTGTGACCATTTTTCACACTTATGACCATTGCATTCCCCCATGGTCACGTGATGCTTACCACAAATAAAAAAGAAAGTTTTGCGCATTTCTCCTTAAGGTTGTCGATCAGTGAGGAAAGATTGTTTTGCTCTTCAGATCAGACTTTCCCATTCGACCTCCCTGTCTTTAGAGGCCCTCTGCTTTCTCCTTTGAAATCAGATGCTTATTGGCTGATTTTGAAATCATCGCCTTTCTGTCAAAATGACAGGGCAGACAAGCGCCCTAAAATATTATGGGTGCTTACCAGTAATTTCCAGTATTCATCAGATTTCCCAAGCACATCGCATCTAGAGTTCCTCTAATGTAGGCTGACAATGAATCCTATTATCAATTGGAAGCAGAAGGGAGTCCTGTGTCTTTAAGGCAAGGGCCTTCAAACTTGGCAAGTTTAAGGCTTGTGGACTTCAACTCCCAGAATTCCTGAGCTAACATGACTGGAGGAGGAATTCTGGGAGTTGAAGTCCACAAGTCTTAAAGCTGTCAAGTTTGAAGACCCCTGGTTTAAGGTCACGCTATGAGCTTGTGGCCCTGATAAAATTTCAAGGCATCTCTTCAATGGTGATGCTCATTTACCCCATGTCAACCCTTTCTGCTTTCTTTCTGATGAAGAATATGAACATTTAATGTTTTAGTGGGAAAGTAGTTGAGTACGTAGTGGGGAGCAGCTGAGCACCCTGGCCAAAATGGAAACGTTATATACAGGCAGTCTTTGAACTCACAAACATTCATTTTGTGATTGTTCAAAGTTATAACGGCACTGAAAAAAATGACTTGTGACCAGTTTTCACTCTTACCTTTACCTTGCAGTATCCCTCCCATGGTCACAGTGATCCGAATCTGGACTCTTGGCAGCTGCTTCCTATTTATGACGGTTTGCAGTGTCTTGGGGTCCTGAGATCACGTTTTTCGACCTTCTGACAAGCAAAGTCAATAGGGGAAGCTAGATTACTTAACACAACTGGGTTATTAACAACTGCAGTGATTCACTTAACTATGGTAAGAGAAAGTTGTAAAATGGGCCAAAACTCACTGAACAACTGTTTTGCTTACGAATGGAAATTTTGTTTGCTCAATTACAATTGGTCCTCAATTGTAAGTTGAGGACCACCTATAGGGGGATTATTAAGGGATAGGCTGAAGGTAAATGGTTGGATAACTTTCTGGACAATTTTGAACACTGGCTGGTCAGAGAATCAATGCTATAGATAGGAAGAGGTTTGTAAGTATATTGCATTTGGCAAAGTGCAATGGAGTTATATAGCATTTTTACTTCTAAAACAAAATGGCAGAGCAGGTTATCATGTGGTATGTCAACTGGGAGAAATAAAAAGATCTTGTGTGCAGTTGGGCTTTGTGCTAATTAAGCAGGCTTAGCGTTCATGAATGCAGCCTCTGCCTACTTAAATAGGACAAAGTCCAACTGTTCACAAGAAGATCTTATTTCAGGGTAGATAGTGATTGGGTTATGCTTTTTAAAAAAAGTGTTGACTGCTAGAGTGGATTTTATTGATGCCCCCCCTTTCTCACTCTATGTAGACTTGGGGTGTCCAACCTTGGCACCTTTAAGATTTGTGGACTTCAACTCCCACAATTCTTCAGCCAGCATGGCTGGTTGAGGAATTCCAGGAGTTGAAGTCTACATGTCTTAAAAGTTGCCAAGGTTGGACACCCGAGGTCTAGATTTCTTTCATCTTTGAAATAGCAAGTCCTAGAAGGGAGGGCAAGTGTGCAAATTAGTAAAACGTAGTATCTAAGACCAGGAAGACAAAGGGTTAACTCAGCTCAGTAATGTGACAAACCTACCTCAAAGGTTTTATTGTGAGGATAAGTTAAGAGTAGAGATGCTTCAAGATAGCTCCTTGGTAGAAAGGAGAAAGGAATGTAATTTGATGACTCTTTTTCAAGTAGTTCAATAGTTGGGCCTTGAAGTCATGGATAAGCAACCTGGTGCCCTTCGGAGGTCTGGGACTGAAGCTCCCACAATCCCATAATTAGTGGCTGGAGTTAAGGAGAGATGAAGTCCAAAAACATTGTGAGAGCTCCAGATTCTCTATCCCTAATTTAAAATATCCTGTGAAGTCATTGAGACAGGCGACCTATGAAATTATGTGGGAAAGCTTAAAGCAGTGGGAAGAAAACTTAAACTGTGGTCCATCTTAAACACTTCTCATTTTCAAGAATTCTACGGAATCTGTGGTTTGTTTGTTTTTTTCCTCTCCAAGTGTTGGGAATGTTAGGTCTATAGTTTGCCTTGAAGAACTGCTACCTTGCTCTTTGGTCTCCTAAAGTTTGCATTTCCTGAGTTCAGAGACTAACAGGGCTCTCTGTTTTTGCTCATTTCTAGGTCCTTCAAGAGGAATGATCCAGTTAACCCTTATCATGTGAATTCTGGCTATGTCTTTGCTCCTGCTACTAGTGCAAATGACAGCGAAATTTCGAGTGATGCTCTGACTGACGATTCTATGTCAATGACGGACAGCAGTGTGTAAGTATTTCCATCATTGGAATTGGAAAGAAGTTTGTAAATAGTTAAAATTTTCTGGGCTGTCCTTCCTACCTAAACGGAACACATGATTGGAATAGAACAGTATATGCTGCAAATGTAAGATTTGGTTCCACCATTTTCATTGCTTGATAGGGACGATTCTTCCAAAGTCTCAGACAAATGACCTTGTTCTCCTGGAATACCTACAGAGTTTGTTTCTGGCCCGTGGAGCCTGTCTGTAAGTTATCCCTTTATTTGCTGTCTTGTTTCAGGTGTTTTTAGGGCGTGTGCGCTGTCATAAAATAATGATGGTGTTAAAAAAAATAAATTGTTTCCTTTAGGAAGTGCTCTGAGGCTACTGCTGCACTTCCAAGTACAATTGATCTAAAAGGCAAGTGACCTGTTGTGCCAATATTAGAACTAGAATTAGAAGAAGTTTGGCCTGTTTTCTTTTAGTTTCTCTCTAGAAGGGCAATGGTGTCCTCTGTAACAATCTTAACTGTTGGAGGGGGACAGGGGAAGGAAAGAAGGAAAGGAAAAGAAAGGAACGGAAAGGAAAGGTAAGGAAGAAAAATAGAAAGAAAGAAAGAAAGAAAGAAAGAAAGAAAGAAAGAAAGAAAGAAAGAAAGAAGGGAGAAAGAGAGAAAAAGAAATGAAGAGAGAAAGGAAAGGAGGAAGAGAGAGAGAAAGAAAAAGAAAGAAAGACTCTCTTGATCAGCCCTTATATAGTGTCTGGTGGTTAAATTGCATTACTAGTACTTTTCTCTCTGCCCTTTTCTCTCAAGTTGTATTTTCTATCCTGTTTCTGAATGAAGGCAGTGCTTTTTTATTGAAATATTCCAGGATATTAGAAGGACGTGGTACTTTTTGCTGTTGAAAGCAGAAAGAAGTTTTTAAAATGTTGATTGGTTTTGCTGTAATTAAGAGTTTCTCTACTTTCTTTCATGACTCAACTGATTCCTCGGGACTAAATTTAGAAAAAAAAAACCCCAGATGGACTGCAAAGTAACCATCCCTTGGGTGGCACTTGTAGGTACTCAGACAGTTTTGATGTTGTTCATGCTGCTTCATGAAAGCCAACCATTTAAAGGCAGTCCTCAACTTATGACCCCAATTGAGGTCAACATTTCTGTTGCCATGTGAAACATTTGTTAAGTGAGTTTTGCCCCATTTTACCACCTTTCTTGCCCCAGTTGTTAGGTGAATCACTGCAGTTGCTAAGCTAATAACACAGCTGTTAAGTGTAACTGGCTTCCCTCATTGACTTTGCTTGGCAGAAGTTCGCAAAGATGATCACATGATCCCGGGATACTGCAGCCATCATAAACAGGAGTCGGTTGCCAAGCAACAGTTGTAAGTGTTAGAAATGGCCAGACATCCCTTTTTTCCAGTGCCGTTGGAACTTCGAATGGGATCACTAAATGAACTGTTATAAGTCGAGGCCTACCTGTCTATGGGGACTTTCTCCAGGCTTACAGATTGGCTCCATTTTTGTTGTTGTCAAATCTCCCTGAAACAATCATGAAAACCGCCTCTCCCATCACTTATGGGGCCCCAGTGTGGCCTTGCCTTAACTCTAAAGAGGAGCTGCCAAAGCTGGCCGGCCAGGATGGTGGGCCCATCCTTGGGCCTCCATAGAGTTAGTCATCTCTGGCCTAGGAATGCCCCCCTTACGGCTGAGATCCTTATGCCCTCTCTTCAGAGTCAGGCCTGTTGTAGGGCCTTCTGCAGATGAGAGGCCTGAGTGAGAAATAAAGTGCAAAGGAGGGTGAGGGTGGGAGGTGAGGGGGGGGGTTAGGTGGGGTGTGTGGATGAAAGGCTGAACTGAATCCCTTTCAGCCCATTGTTCATCTAGGGGAGCTTAGGAGAGGATAAGAGGTTAGCAGGCAGCTTTGAAATTGACTTGAACAAGTGAATAGGAGCTACCCCTTTTAAAGCAGGGCATAAAAGAAGCTGGCTTGTTTGCTCCTGCCATAACAAGAGCTCCTTCAGGTCATGAGGAGCCAGGGAAGCTCGCTTGATTTATACCACTGGGAAGGCACTGAACTGACAAAAACGTGGGGTTCAGTAGGATCCGGGATGGTTACCTAGCATGAGGGAGCAACTTTTCTTCACCTGGTCCTGCTGCCAACTCCAGCCCTGGTTTTCTGCCTTTGACTTGTTTTCCTTGCCCCTGGGTATACAAAAGAGAAACTTGAGCAAAAGCTTGAAGGGGGAAGTGTTTTCTGTCCAGGCTGAGGGAATGGATTGGAAAAAAAAAAAGCGGGGGGGGGGGGGTTTGGATTAGNGGGGGGGGGGGGGGGAAATAATCCGTTGCTTCTGTGGTAGATTGACTTCCTTTGCTGCTGTGGCAAACTGACATCAGTGCCTTTTCCTATAGGTTGTGTTGACTTCCCAATTGTGCATTTAGGTTGCCCTTTGGATGGCAGTCAAATGGGGGGAGAGAATGTCGAGATAGAGGAAGCCAGGGTGAGCTGGGCTGGAAGGTTTGGGGGCCTTCCTAGAAGGGGAGACAAATGCACCTCGTGTCTGAGTTTGCAGTTAATCTCAAAAGTATCCTGGTGACATTTTTGGTTGCTCATGTACTCTTTTAGTGCCAACCATAAAGCATCTCCAATTTCCATGTCTTGATTGGAGGGAAGGAAATAGAGAGAAGAAAAAGAGCTGAAAGGGAGCGCCTTATTGGTTATATCTTATTTATGGATTTACTTTGGACCCAAAGGAACAGTGCTGAGTGAACTTCAAATATTACCTTATCTTACAAACCAGGCTTTTGATGTTGGCAAGATCAGAGGCTGTGCTCCACAGCCATTGCCAAATGAAGATGGGAGTGAATGCATATGCGCCAAAGCCTGAGATTTCAAAAGAAGCAGTAAAACTACATTCAAGTTAGGTCAGGCACATTTAAGTCAAAAGGCTAAGATAATTGGCTCAGCTTAAATGGCAGCTGACTGGAAAGGAGACTTCAAAACTAGTGTTTCCCCAGAAACAGATTGGCTTAGTCCCAGAGTGGTTAGCTAAAATGTTTATAATTAAACTGTGCTCCTCACTGCCTAAAATTGTGCAGTTCTTTATTCTAGACTCGGACTTAAACACATACACACACACACACACACCAAGGTAGGCAGGCAGGCAGGGGCAAGGAGGAGAAAGTTAGTGGACTGACAGGACTGTCATCTTCCCAAAAACACTGTCTCACTTTTGAGGCCATTGAGCTCTTGCATTTAAAAAGCTTTCATATATTCCAGCATTGGGCAGAAACATTTGGTGTTCCCCTCGTCTCAGATCTCACCTTATTATCAAATGGCCAAGCATGGCATCTATAGGATTCTTCTAGTTGAGGATTATAACAGCCTTACAATAGATTTTAAGATGGATTTGAAATCAACCCCAATGTATTCACCAAACAGGCCTCTTATCTAAAGCTTTGCCTTTTCTCTTTTCCTTGCCTTCATGGCTACCTTATGGAGTCTTCCTTGCTCCTATTTTTCAGATGAGAAGCTTGCAGGGCTGGTAGAAGTCCACCACCAACACTGCTTGGTGCATGTGTGGCTGAAAGAAAGCTTGAAACCAAAAGAAATATCCCCGGGGCAAAATGAGTCCTCTCTCTCCTCTGTGCCTTAATTGGCTTCTTTGGCTACCCTAATTTTAAATTTGAGAAACAGCTGTCTGTCTCGTTCACACGAAAGCATTATCAATTCTTGTCTTGTTCCAGTGCTCTTTTATTTTGAATATTCAAGAACCAAAAATGCTCAAATCCTCATTAGGATGCCCAGTTCTGTTTCTCAGGCTATTGGGGAATGCCCCCTCCTAACATGACACCCATTGAGCCTTTTATTTAAGTTCAATTAACAGCTTGTTCCAAGATAGAGGCTGCTCTTAAGTGAGCCAATTCAGAGGATCCCTCTCATTTCTCCCAATTGCTGCATCAAATTGCTCCCAAACACTGGGGAGAATCAGAGGGGCTACCTGGATGGATAAGGAGCATTGAATTGGGACAAAGTGATACAGAGGGGCCGATAGCCTCAGACCACTAAGGTTTCATTAGGGAGAAGGGCCATCTTTTCAACCCTCAGGAAATTCCCAAATGAGATATCATGAAACAAAGTTATGTTTTGTTTTTTTTAAAAACCCAGTGTTATGGATAAGGAATTAGTTCAGTTAAAAGTATATATAATAAAAGTCAGAGCAATCTATCAATACAAGATGAATGGTTAAGCCCCTTTATCACCACCACCCCGACCTCTATGACTGAGTATCCTCTGGCTATCCAATAAAAAGAGTGCAATAAAAGAAGTCTTATATTGAATAATCAGAGACCCCGTGGCTTCCTTATTCGGAATTTTCTTTCTAAACTGGAAGAGGTTTTTCATATTTTCAGTCAGGGTTTTTTTTTTTAGTCTGTGTTGTGTGAAAGCATAAAGATTGTCTCTCTCACACAAAGTATCTCATGTACACTTTTACGCTCTACACACTTTTGATTCCCATGTGTTTCCTGTATGGCATCACTTAGTACTTACTCATGTTTTTTTCTCCCCTCTCACCCCATTTCTAAAAGACATCCAGTTCTCTGACCCTAAATGTTCTCATTTGTGTTACTTTAATTTAGGTTCTTTGCTCTGCTCCATGTAGTTGAGATGTGTCTGTCTCATTTTAGGCTAAGATCCGTCTACTTTTCTTTGATATATGTTGTAAAGTTCTGTTGGTCCCTAGGATCGTTTTAACAAGCGGCATGGGGGATTCTTAACTTGAAGGCCCATTTTCTAAGTTGTATGATTTGAAATTGTAAAATTTCATATCTTGGATTTGTTTTTGTTTTTTTAATAGATTCTTCTTTCTATGCCTCAATATTTTTTCCAGATTTAATAAGTGTGTTGAGAGGATATCTGGAGTGACATCTGGTCTGCCATAGATGGATGATGGCTTTTGAATGTCTTGGAGCTTGAAGATTAAGAGGTGTTTGTGATGTTCCACAGTTGGGCAATAGCTTGTGTGACAGCATAAATACAAATAGGGGAAAGGCCTTCCTTGGCTTGATGGTGCTCCCTTTGACTTCAACATCCAATGTAAATTCATTTGTGATGGGCTGTTTAATCTAACCCAAAGTTAGATTAACCCACTGCTGTCTGCCTCTTAATTCTGGTTCATTTGGAAATCAGCACTGTCACAATGCAGTCTTAAAAATGCTTTCATGGAAATAAGCCCTATGAAATTCACAATGTATGCCACTGGACATTCCCACATTCTCTTAGTGGGAATGCTTGATTTCCTTGAGTTTGTTTCAAGAATTACTACCATATTAAGTATGCTCTTTATTAAGTGGAGATAAAGGTGTTGCACCAGGAGTAGGGAGAGCACGGTTTTGGTACACTTTCTGCTACAAGAGCTTTTCTGGAGACTTGGATGTAATGGCTCGCACTCAGCCCAGTGGTCTTCATAAGGTTGTGATGAGCAGCAGCACCATAATAATAACAGGATAAATGGAGTTGGAAGGGACTTGGAGGTCTTCTAGTCCAGCCCCCTGCTCAAGCACCCTATATCACTTCAGACAAGAAGTGAGGTATAAATACTTCAATGAGGTATAAATCAGATCAATGAATGTCACAAAAGAATGTGCAACTTTTCAGGTTCTCCAGGACTTCTCATTAAATAAAAAGTTACCAAAAATAGTGGTCAAGGAAGAAATAGGTCCCCAACTTAGGGCTGGTATTTTAGCCATGCATTCTATTGTTCAAAGCAATTTTTGAAAGAAAGATTTCATGTAGTCATTTGCTTTATATCCCCCTGTTCTTTAGAAGCTAAAGTGGCTTACAACTTATGACCATTGGTTTAATGACTTATGACCAGTCCTCAGTTTTTGACCATTGCAGCATCCCCAAGACCACAGGATGAAAATTGACATGTATTTAAGATATCCTGGGGTCACGTGAATACCATTTGCAGCCTTCCCAGCCAGCAAACTCAATGGGAGAGGAGCTGGATTTACTTAATGACCACAAGATTCACTGAATAGCTGCAGTGATTCACTTAGCTTACTGTGTCAAGAAAGGTCATAAAATGGGGCGAAACTCACTTAATACCAAGTGCACCAAGTGCACCGCATGCTAGCTAGGAATTATGGAAATTAAATCTTAATGCAGTCAAGGAGCCCAGAGAACTCCTAGCCTACCCCAAGCATGTCACAGGGCTGACTGATGGCATTTTGGTAAAGGAGCCTACTCCTCTCCCCCCCCCACACACATTCCCAGCACAGAAGCAGCCAAGTAGATGAGTAATTGGCCTTTGCCTTAATGTTGCCCTTCCCCATGCAAAGAAAATTGGATGGCAGTCTTTTTCTGTCCTTGGTCACTTAAGGGTAGGCTAGCCTGGGGAAGGAAGCTGGCTTTTCCACAGGAGAGGACATCACTCTTGTAACATCACAACAGAAAGAGGCTGTATTCCAGCAAGAGCCAGAGCGGTTGGAGGAATGTGATGCTGTGGTTGGTATCAGGTTTCTTCTCTGCAGCCAAGTTGGCTAGAAGCACCTCGGCTCTTGAAACATAAATGGGATAATCTCCCACAGAGAAGCATGGGAGATGGGGTATTAAAACCTTGTGCCAAACTCCATTTTCAGGACAAAACCTGGGCCTTGTTAACAGCTGTATACTACCACGCCATACTTGAGTTCCCCCGCCTCCTTTTCTCTCCTGCATAGAGTTTTGGGTTTATTAACTGGCATTGCCTGTTGCCTGTGGATAAATCATATTGTACATCACAGTTAACAAACCACAATATGTTTGTCTAAGCCAAAGCAAACCATAAATGGCTTTGAGTAATGGCCTGGTTCACAGACCATGCTAAAGCATGGTATGATGTTGGATTAGCAATTGCAGATTGTTAACAGATGGTGATTTGGTATGTTGTACCAATACACCTGTTATTTATTTATATTTATTAAACATATTTTTACTGTACCAGGGGATTTTTAAAAAAATGCTGATGGCTCGCATGAAATAAATAATATAGATAAAATATCAACAGTACCATCTAAAAGTCAGAAATAAACCAAAGAATAATATGCATCTCAAGTTTTATATTTATGTTAGCAAAGTGGAACTATAGGATGGGGTCAGATCCTGTTGCACTCACACTGTAGTCACCCAACAAACAACTAAAAGCCCATCAAGTTAGTGTTATGTGCTATGTGAACTCTGCCATTATGGCTAGTTTTCAATGCTGTGCAAGCCCAGTACAAACACAAAGCTAATCCATGGATATGTATTTTCAAAAAGTACATTGTTTCTGAAGTGCCTGAAAACAGTAACCACAGCACATGACATGGTAGAACATGAATAACTTCATGATTACAAATACAAGCAAATACAATATGCAGCTTGGGGTAAACTCTGGAATCCTTGGTGCTCTTTGAGCATGGTAGCTTTCTTGCAGATGTTTCATTACTCAGCTAGGAAGTATCTTCACTGAAGATGTTATCTAGCTCGGTAATGAAACGTCTAATGATTACAATTTATTTGTAAAAGCATGGGAAGTTTTATGAATTTGAACAATACAGAGGACTCACTCAGTTCACTGCCAATATCTGCATCCTCTTCAATTTATATTAAGAGTCTTAGCAAGTTAAGTCTCTGTTGTATATCACATAGGAAGAGAAATGGAGAAAGTAAGCGAAAACCTAAACAAATCACGGAATGGATTAGCACAACAAATGAATTCTGTAAACTGCAGTTTGCTGCTATGACTGAATATGCAATCTACTCCTGGGAATTTTATACTGTGGAGAAATGGAGTTGCCCAACTAAAGGCTAGGCGAAGACAGAAGTGGTTCAAAAGCAGGATTGGCCACACAAAATAGGAAGTTGTCCTCTGCTGGGGGTCTTCAAACAGAAGTTGGATGGTCACCTTTCATGGCTGCTGCTAGGCAGGGGTGTGATTCAATTTTTTAACAACCAGTTCTGTGGGCGTGGCTTAGGTGGTGGGCGTGGCTGGGTGGTCATGTTATTGGCTGGGTATGGCTAACTCAATATCACTCACATCAAGGCACACATCTCCTTGCCTGGCCTCACATGACTGTGGGGATGCTGTAACAGTTGTAAGTGTGAAAAATGGTCATAAGTCACTTTTTTCAGTGCCATTATAATGGTCACTCCACACAAGCAAAGTACCAGCAAAGGAGGGGAAAAAAACTCCAGAGAAGTTCCTGAAACAGGAATTCTAGTCCTGCCAAGAATGTAATAAGGGTTAACGGAGAGGCAGTTTCTATAAGCAACACCAGAATGTTTCCTTCCTGCCTTCCTTACAGGATTAGGCCAGGAATTTCTTCTAACAACCGGTTCTCTGAACTGCTTAGAATGTTAACAACCGTTTCTCGCAAATAGGTGCAGACTGGGAGAATCCCAGTTGCTGCTAGGGATCCTGTGCTGGGCCAAGAGTTGGATCAGACCACCTCTTAAGGTCCCCTCCAACTATGCCAGGGGTGTCTAACCGACAGCCCACAGGCCAGATGCATCACATTTAGAAGTTGCATTGTTGCATTGAGTGTTCTTCAGAGAACTTACTGCCTTCTATTTGAGATGATCTTTGAACAATGCCACCTGCCTTCAGCTTGGTTTTACCTGTTTCTTGGAGGCAAATGGAATTGCAAATGTGTTAAAAATATTGCCCTGTCCACAACCAATTGTACCCAACACATCATATTCGAAGCAGAGGTATTCTGAACAATAGAGATCCACAAGTTTGAGGAAAGATCTTGCCTTTCTATATCCTCAGTGCTACCCAAATTAAGTTAATAGTTTGGACAATATTTGATATTTGCAATATCAAATTGAAATAGGCATCTTCCCCTATTCAGCCTGGTGGTGATCCTGTGATTTCCTGTTGGTGATGACACCAGCTTTAGAATCATAAATAACTTCAGTCACAGATCTGAGAAGGAAGTTATATGAAGATTGCAGGCTCGTTCAATAAGTATTTCCATATAATGATTTTACTTGGGGGGGGGGTCAGTTTTCTTTTTCGAGAAAAGACGNGAAGTTATATGAAGATTGCAGGCTCGTTCAATAAGTATTTCCATATAATGATTTTACTTGGGGGGGGGTCAGTTTTCTTTTTCGAGAAAAGACGGAACATTTTGCCTTTATCTCAGATAGAATGTTAAGAGTTCTGAAGTTATTAATATGGACCATAAACCCCTCCATGAACTTTTATTGGGAAGTATGAGAATGAGTTTGATTGAGGACTGTTTTTCCTGACTGATCAACTAACAAACTCCAGATTTTCTTATAACCTGGCACATTATTAGTTCATACCTCTCAGAATGGTAAATGCAGTTCATTTTCCCTTAAGCACTTTCCTAGTTCATAAATTTACTCATATCTAGTGAACCTTTGGGGATCAGATGTTTTGCATTGGCAAAAAGGTCATGGATCGTTTTTAAGGAACGGAGCAGGATTTGATATATGCAGGCTTGGGTGATGGATCATTATTAAGACAAGAATTGCTTAGAATGAAGTTCTGGGAATCAGTGGTTCCTCGGGTATGGTCTGGGAACCTCTGGAGATCCAGAAGGGAAGCTTACATGGTCCCTGGTGCAGCAGCAAATAATTTAAAAATAATAATTTTGGCCATTGGTCTTGCTCAAAATCTTATAAGGTCGCCCAGTAAACTTTTAGTAATCATTTTAAAGTTGGGCTCCTAAGGAGCCAATTGAAAAGAGACTCACATTTGCCAAGTTCTGATCCCTTCTTTATATAGTGGGCCTCAGACTCTTTTGAACATGACCAAAATGGTCTGTATGAAGGAAAAGACTGACAATTTCTGACCTGGTTAAAATATTCCAGTCCAGGACCGCAAGCCTCTTTGCTCTCCAGTCTTGTTGAGATTTACATCTCTTAGAAACTCATGCAGGATGAGTTATGTAGACTCAACTCAAGGCAAGGATAAGGATGCCATTGAATAGTTGCCCAAATCAATGTAAGGTCTGAGGTGGTACACGGTTTAAAAAAGTTGCCAGTGGCTCAACTTGGCTCAGAGACTCTATGGACTCACCTACCTCAAAATTCTGCAGATCTGGGCTCAAAATATATTTTCCCAGAGATAAGTCCCCCCTCCAATCTGTCTTGTTTTACCAACAGGCCCTTGCAACCAATTAGTTTCCAAACATTTTCAAAATGGGTGGTTATAGCAGTGCAGAGATGCTTATTTATACTGAAACAAATGCAATTGGATTTACACATCTTACCTTTAAAAACCATCTGTTTATATTATTTGAGTTAAGGAATAAAAAGGTAGGAGGTTTCATAATAAGGATTTTAGCTTTTTCCGTTCTTCATATTGAAATAATCAACAATGGAGTCTTCACAATAGTACCCTGAATGACAACATAATTGTGGGGGCTGGGGGCTTAAAACTCTGAATGGAGCCTTCAAACACACACACAAACACCTATATATGTAATCACTTCCTCTCCCTTTCAAGGATTTTTAAAGTTGCATAAAATATTGATTTATCTTACCATTTGTTCATTATGTTGACATACAGTATGTATATAATATAGAATCAAGGTGATGGAATGGTTAAAACAGGTAGCCCTCAATTTACAACTAAATGATCATTCAAAGTTACAACAGCATTGAAAAAGTGACTTGTGATCACTTTCGGCCATTGCAACATCACTGTGGTCACATGATCAAAATTTGGATGCTTGGCAACTGGCATGTATTTATGACAGTTGGAGTCTCCTGGGGTCATGTGATCAGCTAATGCAACCTTCTGACAGGCAAAGTCAATGGGGGAGGGAGCCAGATTCACTTAACCACACTACTAACTGAACCATTGCATTGATTCACTTAACTATGGGGGAAAAGGACATCAAATGGCACAAAAGTCACTTAAGTCACTTGCTTAGCAGTGGAAATGTTGGGGCTCTATTGTGGCTGTGAGTTGAGGCTCACCCATGTGTTGGACTAGGATTAGAGAAACCGAAATTCAAGTCCACGGTCAACCATGGAAGCTGGTTGGTGATCTTGAACTCAATCACAACCTCATAGGGTGATTATTAAAGAGGAAAATTGGAGGATGGAGAACTGCATCTATAGGACAGAGGTCTCCAAACTTGGCAACTTTTAAGACTTGTGGCCTTCAACTCTTAGAATTCCTCAGCCAGCATAACTCTTTTAAATAATTGCAAAGATGGAGTCATCCAGATCTATTAGAGAATTCTAGGAGTTGAAGTCCACAAGTCTTAAAGTTGCCAAGTTTGGGGACCCCTGCCCTAGGATCTAGACCAGGGGTGTCAAACTCACTTCATCACAGTGGCGTCACATAACGTATCGGGACTTCCCCCCCCCTTTGCTAAACCAGATGGGGGCGGGGCAAGCATGTGACACATCCGGCCTATACGCTCAGAGTTTGACAGCCCTATTCTACAGTAGAAAAAGTTTATATCTTACAAATAAATAGTTGATGTGTACATAAGGTTTATATTTGTCTGTGTGCAAGTGTGTGCTCGCATGCTCATATCCGCCTCTCAGTCCATCAGTGTGCATGCATTCAAGCACTAAGCGTGAAAGCTACTTCATACGTTTAGGGAACTGTTTTTCCTTCTCTCTGAAAATAATGAAAGTGAAGAGGTGAGTGGAGAGTAACTTGACGATTCTAAAAACATTCCATGTCTTCATTTAAAGATTCCTATTTTTAGAGCCCCGGATGCCTTTCTAAAAGGCTATAGATTACACTGGCTTTTCCTACAGGGACAATTTATGTTAAAGTACTTGGCATTTCAGACTGCACCACTGGAAAGACCTGTAATATTGCATGTAGGAAGGGACAGAAGTGCCATCAATCAATCCCTGCTGCTGCTTTTTCTATTTTAACGTGCCATTTATCATTATGACGGGATGCAAGCAAAAACAGGGATTTTCATCTTGAATTTGTGACTTTAAGAAACCGCTCGCATTTAAAGTCGGGGGAAAAAATAATAATAAAGAAGGGGAAGAAAGCCTTAGCAACCAGGTTCCAGGGTCTAACAAACAGAGATGTTCTTCTTTTACCTGCAGAATGTTTTTTTTTCCTCATAGAAAAACATATATAGCTCAGCTGAATTTAAATAGGGAAGAGAGAGAGAGAGAGAGAGAGAGAGAGAGGTTGGCTTGGAGGTCTGAAGGCCTGGCTCTGCTTATAAATCCAGCTTTGATCTGTGTGGGGCCTTCTCTAAAAGAAAAAAAATATTTCCCCCTCTCTAAGCGTCTATGTAATGGAGGGCTCGTAGTCTCTCATTAAAAGCAAAACTCCAAAGCACTGGGTCTTGATGCAGTTGAAGACTTTACAAGCTCCAAACCTAATATTATAATTCTTTCTTTTCTCATGTCTAGTGATGGGATCCCTCCTTACAGAATCGGGAGCAAGAAGCATCTCCAGAGGGAAATGCACCGCAGCGTCAAGGCCAATGGGCAAGTTTCTCTACCTCACTTTCCGGTAAGTCCTTTTGGAGTTCACGAAGCATTTTATTAAAAAAGCATCCATTTGTTTGGTCCATAGATGAATGAATTCAAAGGCAGACTAGGATGTGGATCGATAGTTTTGAATTCAGGTAATCTTCGATTTACAATCATTTGTTCAGCGGTCATTTGAAAATGACACCGGCCATTTGAAAAAGTAACGTGAGATCCTCACCTTTACAACTATCACGGTCATGTGATCAAAACATGGGCACTTGGAAATTGCCACATGTTTGCCATGGTTGCAGTATCCCAGGGTCATGTGATTCCTATTTGCGAACCTACCCAGCCAGCTTCCAACAAGCAAAATCAATGGGGGATTCACTTAACAGCCATGTGATTCACTTAATAACTGCAGTGGTTCGCTAAGTGACCATGGCGACAAAGGTCATGGAACCAGGCACAACTCACTTAACAGCCGCAATGTTTTGCAATGGAAATTCTGGCCCCAATTGTGGTCGTGAAACAAGGACTACCTGTAATATCACTTTTTTAACAGTTTGTATTGGGATTCATGTACTTGTCTTTGACTCCAGAATGGTGGAAGGCTAAGAATATTGCAAAATAAAGAATGACAGAGATTGTGATTCCCTGTTGTAAAGATAACTGGAAAGATAATTTGCTAAAATGATAAAATAGTACCCTTCCCACCTGTTTTACTAATGTTGCTTAGATATATCGGATTTGTTTTATCCACCACAGAGAAGTTCATTTTGCTCTGGAGGATGTTGGCCCGGGTGCTATCAAAGTATACCGGATCTAGGAATCTGCTTTGGGCTAGGCCAGCCTTTTAGGCACCAAGCCCTGGTGTGTGTGTGTGTGTGTGTGATTGACAATCCCATCCTGCGCCCCTTTCTGAGGACTGCATCTCTGCTGTTTGAGAGGGTCGGATAAATGAAAATAGGGAAGCGCCCAGAGAAAAAATACAGGTAGTCCTTATTGACCACAATTGAGCCTAAAATTGAGTTTTGCCCTATTTTTTGACCTTTCTTGCCACCGTTGTTAAGTGAATCACTGCAGTTGCTATGTTGGTAACACAGTTGTTCATTGAGTCTGGCTCCCCCATTTGCTTGTCAGAGGGCCGCAAAAGGTGATCACATGACCCTGGGACACGACAACCATCATAAATACATGCCAGTTGTCAAAGGCCTGAACTTTGATCATGTGACCAGAGGGATGCCTACAACAGCCGTGGGAAAAAAACAGTCATAAGTCGCTGTTTTTGGTGCCGTTGTGACTTCGAACGGCCACTAAATGAATGGTTGTAAGGTGAGGATCACCTGTGTAAGTGGACTTCCATAGAATACAACATAACAATTCTTTTAAAAAAGAAAGAGAGGGAGAGAGTTATATTGTATACTTTCCAAAGAGATTCCCAACTGGTTTGAGAATTCTTCCTGGTATTTGGACCTGAAAATTTTCCTTTCCGCTTTCCCCCTTCTCTCTTTTTTAGAGCTATGGAGAACAACTATAGGGGAGGTTTAGAATCTGCCCTAAGATGAGATCAATGAAAACATGACTTGGACTCCTGACCCAGCTTGGGAGTTTCTGGAAGCATCTGGCTGGCAGCTATTCGTGGGGAAATGTTGGGCTGGGATGATTGTTGGCTGAATCCACCAGATGTCTTGGACGATAAGTTCCAAGATTCCTAGCCAAAGGCTGGCCTGGACGATTCCTTTCCCCTAGGCTCTGGGTCTGACATGCTTTGTGTGTGTGTGTGTGTGTGTGTGTGTGTCATTCGTGGATAGATGATTGGTAGAACTGGGCTTATTGTTTTATCCTGCTTCTTTGCTGCTGCAGGACAGCTCTAAAATGCCTGCTTCCTCCCTCTGTTGATCATGTGATGAATCGGCTTGGGGGTGGTAAGAGAAAGGGGGGGGATCCTCTTGAATCTCACTGTGAACTTCCACAGCTGCTTTATTTTATTTTACGGCTTTTTTTTTTTTTTTGAGTGCTTTTCATTTGCTGTTCTGCTTCGGGTTAGTCAAAGAGTGAGAAACCACCAGGAGGAATTATGCTCTCATTGAAGTCACTGGCTGTTCTGGTATTTGTTTAAGCAGAGCCAGGATTTCCCCCCCCCCCACCCTCTTTTAGCAACTGCTAAGGCAGGAAATAGATTTCCCAGGTCCTTCAAAGGAAAAAGGATATTTGCACCAAAAAGTCTCCCCTCACCTCCGATTCCACCCCCATCCTAGGTCTTCTTGCTTGTTAGCTTCCATGCAAGCAGTTAATCTAATAGTGTTTGTTTGGAAATTTGAGTTCTTTTCTCATCTAAAGTACAGAGGGTTTCAGGGTGATATGCTGTGTAATTCTTGTGGTGCAGCTTTCTTTAGCATAAGGTCTTCTTAATATGTTGGACTAGAGCTCCATCATCAATCATCTCCAGCCTAGTAGGGCAAATTGAGTACAGCTCCCATCATCCCCAGTCAACATAGTGAAACAGAGGTGTGGAATAGGGGAGCCCACGTTCTTGGAGGACACAAATTTGAGGGTGTCAATTGGAAGTGAATAGGCAAGTACAAGCTGGAGGCTTTTAAGAAGAAACTGATGGCCATTTGTCTGAAATTGTATAGGGGTTCTTGCTAGAGCAGTGGGTTGGACTAGAAGACCTCCAAGGTCCCTTCCAACTCTGATGAAGTTCTATCTTCTAAACTTATTTTGTGATTAATGTAAGCAGATTCAACTTCTTGTTCTCTTAAGGGATGAGAAATCCCAGGTGAAATATGTCTCTGAGATGGATGGGGATTGTCTAGGACACAGGTATCCAAACTCACAGCATCACGTTGCCGTCACGTGACGCTTTGCTATGTTTCCCTCACCCCCTTTGTGGAGCTGGGATGGGCGTGGCCTGCATGCGATGCATCTGGCCTGCAGGCTGCCAGTTTGACACCCTGGTCTGGGGTCCTTGGTGCTCTCTGAGCTTGGTTGTTTACTTGCAGATGTTTCATTAGCCAAAGTAGGTAACATCATTAATGCTGGTTTATGGCACTAGCACTGATGCCATAATCTGGTTGGGTAACAAAACGCCTGCAAGAAAACAACCAAGCTCGGAGAGCTCCAAGGACCTCCATTTCAACCCTGAACTACAAATAATTTCCTTTATTGGTGTCTAGGGTTTGCATGTCCCTGTGTATTTATTTATTGGTATGTTTGTTTATAGTATTTTCTTCGGCTTCTACCCTTTAAAAAAAAGTTCTCTATAGCTTCTGCTTGTAAATTAGATTATTTTGTCCTGGGGCGTGCAAATCGACTTTCTCTGTAAGGCAGTGCTTTGATCAGGGAGCTGAATAGAGCCAGCTTGTGTAAGAGTGACAATTTCCTGCAGAGTTGCCTTTTTCTCCCCTCGCATCATTTCTGAAGCTAAGTGGTTACCAGAGAGAGAGAGGCCCTACCTCACCTCATGGGCAGTCTGTGAAAGCCTTGGCAGTTCAGCTCCCCCCCTTTTTTAAAAAAAAAATCCTCAAAAAAACCCCAACCCACCCCAAACCAAAAAAAAAAAGTATTGTGTGTATGTTTGTGTATCCAGAACTGGAGGGCAAAGAAGGCAAGAAACGGGACTGCTTGTGGCGAGATGAGAGGAGAATAGGGAAGGGGCGGGAGGGAGCCTTTCCCCCTCCCTTCCTGGCTTCTTTCGGCAGTGATTTTTGCTTGCCTTTTCATATTCCAGCCTTGATTTGGAGGTGCTGCGTTTTCCCTTGATAGATCTGCTGGAGGCAGCCAGGCGCAGCAGTGTAGCCGTTTGCCCGTAGCAGCTTCCTTCATTTTCTGTACAAAGAGATGGAGGGCAGGGAGGGGGGAAGAAGAACAGAGGGAGAGAGAGGGAGAAAGATCCAGGACACTGTTGAGACAACACTACCTCAAAGGTGCCCAGTGTGTAGCCAGGAAATAAATTACCAGCCCTTCTCTGATCTGCCACCATTTGACTCCTTTTCTTTCCCTCCCTCCTCCACTCCCTTCCCCCTTTTCTCCCCCTCCCCCGTCTTATTTTTATTTTAATTTCCAACTCCTTTCTGTTTATACTCCACTTTTATTCCTTGAGTTAAAGTCTCTCTCTCTCTCTCTCTCTGTGTCTCTCTCCCCCTCCCGCCTCTGAGTTTTCCATTTGATGTTTGACAACAGTCTTTGAAGATTTTCTACTTCAGAGTAGCTACTGATGGGCTGGTTGTACTACAGAGAGAACAAGCAGGGTTCCTCGGAGTGCGACCAACTGCTCCTGCCGAAGGCAAACGCTATTGGGGAAGATGTCACTCCATGAGGCCACAGCACTTGCTCATAAAAATCCAAAGCAGACCATGCCTAGTTGCGGTTGTCTTTTCATCCAAACATGGAGACACAACAAGCTGAACGGAGCCAGCCAGCCGGCTCCTCAAACTGAGCTGCTTTCGCTCGCGCTGCTTGTTAAACTTGGCTTATTGTCTCTGTCCCTGCTCTGTCTAGAGAACGCACCGGCTCCCCAAGGAAATGACCCCCGTGGAACCCGCCACCTTTGCAGCCGAGCTCATTTCTCGGTTGGAAAAGCTCAAGCGAGAACAAGAGACCATGGATTGCTTGGAAGAGAGGCTGCAGCAAATCACAGAGGTAGGGACCTGACCCCCTCCCTTTGCATGGGTTCCTGCTTGGTGGCTCCCCCTTTGCTGAAGGGGAGGGTGGGTGAGAGGATGGGCGGGAAGAAGAGGAGGCATATTAGGGGGGGGAGAGAGGGAGGGAGAGAGGGAGGGAGGGAAGGGAGAGAGAGAGAGAGTGAGAGAATGAGAGATAGAGATGGAGGGAGGGGAGGAGGGGGAGAGAGAGAATGATTCAATCTTGGCTCAGGTCATCCTTCCGTGAAGAAGGAGGGCCAGGTGTGGAGAGGCACTGCAGTCACACAAGCTAATGAAACCAGAGCAATACTGCTGTGCCTGGTCACTACCAGCTGAGGTCTCTTGTGGGTATGTGCACAGATTCCTCAAATTCTGTCAGCATCTATATAACTAGGCACTGACCCCAGATGTCTCTCAAGGGGCAGGAAGGCATAATGCCTGAAGAGCTTTACGTTGAGCTCTGCTGATTGAGTCATTGTCCTTCACGTTTTGTCCTGAAGGATGACGAGAAGGAGATCTCTGACACGCCTGTCGCTGCCCAGGGCAACCGAGAGCTTATAGCCGTGCAACATCCGCAGCACCCCCTCACGCTCCTTCCCACTGGCAGCTATGAAGATGATCCTCAGGCCATTCTGGATGACCACCTGTCCCGCGTGCTTAAGACTCCCGGGTGTCAGTCTCCCGGCATGGGACGGCATAGTCCTCGTGCTCGTTCCCCCGATCGACTCCCGGGGGGCAAGTTCCTCCTAGCTGCCCCGGGCAAGACCGCCGTGCCCGCGGCTTGTGCTCTTCTCAGCAAAGGATTTGTCACCAAGCAGACCACCAAACATGTTCACCATCACTACATCCACCACCACACCATCCCCAAAACAAAAGAGCAGATAGAAGCTGAGGCAGCTCAACGGGTCCAATGCTTGTGTAGTGGGGGCAGCGATTATTACTGCTATCCAAAATGTAGAGGACACGCGAAGGGGGCGGACCTTCCTGTTGCTCAGCTGGAGCCATTTGGGTGAGTTTCCTCTTGGGGGAAAAGTTCTAATGGCTGGGGGTGGCTGGGATTGGTCCATACTTGCCGAATTGTGCCTGTTTGTCTAGGAGTTGGTGCGATGAGGAGAGAGGGGAGATAGGGCCAGGGAGGAGAAGCCTGTCCAATAGGGGCATGAGGTTTTAGCAGAACTCTTGCTGTGTAGTGACTAGCACCAGAGACTAAGTGTTGCTCTTATCTCTCTCTGGTGGAAGCCTCAGCAGAACTGGGACCCTTCCCAAAAGGAACTGTAAGCTCCAGGATGGCCTCGTCCTGCCAGGTGGAGAAGGAGGTGGTCTCCCTGCCCCACCAGGCATACCGCTACCCAGTGGGGAAGCCGATCGCTCCCAGAACGTCTGGCAGTGGATGTTGGAGAGTGAAAGACAATCTAAGCACAAGCCCCATAGGTAAATATCAGCTGTCTGCAACACTCTTGCTCCTGGTAAATATTTATCTATTACACAGCTGTCTATTTTTACAATCCCTAAAAAACAAATGAAGCTCTTTTGCTCCTCTGGTTTAATATGAAAGCTGTTCCGCGGAACCAGAAAAACCACAAAAATGTCATGTTTTTGGCAAAAAGAAAACCCTTTTCATGTTATGACAGACTTTTTTTCCTCTCTCTTTTTTTTCTCTTTCTTCTCATCGAGAGTGCACAGAACAGAAGCTGCTATGAAAGGCCCATATTTCAGCTTTTATAACCTTGCCCCTTTGGTCCCTTGTCTTTTTCCAGCATGCAAAGCATGAAGAAGGCCTACAATTCTGACTGCACCAGAGGTGCATCTGGGGAGCGTCCGGCCCGTCACCACCAATGGGGCAACAGCAGCCATCCACGGGCTGTGCAACCTGCCCACCCCTTTGTCCAGGATCCCGCCATGCCTCCACTGACTCCACCCAACACACTGGCCCAACTGGAGGAAGCTTGCCGCAGGCTAGCCGAGGTGTCCAAGCCACAGAAACAACGGTAACGTTTCACAGATTGGGGTGTCAAAGCAGAGGCCCTTCCTCCCCCGGGCCTGCTGGGTTGATGTCTGCTAAAAGCAGTCCAGTCCCTGCTGAAGATAGGCTAGGCTGAATATTCTGGAATAGGCCAGAAAAAACAGATTGCCTCACAAAAGCATCTGCAAACAGAACCTTTTCAAATTATGGTGTTGCAAAATGTAGTGTGTAATGGTGATCAGCTAGAACAATGGCAAATAGAAGGTCAGATTCATAAAGCCCCTTTTTCCTCAGGAGAGATTTAAATTTGTTTATGGTCGTTTGTGTATTGGTTAAAGGGCTTTTTAAGCCACTCTGTTCAAACTGACTCTGAGTAACATACAATTCTCCAAATCTGTGACTTGGTTTAAATAGACAAGTAGGGTAATTAAGCTGAAACTGGCTTCATTTTATGAGTTAGTTTCTGGTTGGTTCAAGCATGGGCTTATTTATGAAATTGATATGTTGCCATGTCATGATCAAATTATTCTTAGGTTTTAGAACAGTCTCAGTCTTATCATTCAGGATGCACCCTATAAATTGTAATCTCTCTAGTCAAAGCAATTCAACTCTTCCAATTTAACCTGGTTTGTTCGGTTTCCTTAATGGACGCTTCTGAAACAGAAACCAGTTAAGTGGTGGGACAAGCTTTCACCTGTCTGGATGGTGCTGAGATACTTTAGGCTTTAGTTTGTGCAATATTTCCTTGCTTGTTTCAGCACATCGGTCTTGAGTACCTCAGTGGGATTTGGAGAAGGTATTAATGGTATTCCTGTTATCTCTTCCCCTTCCTCTCCCATTTCCCAATCCTTCAGATGTTCAACTTCAAATCAGCTTAGAGATCGAAACCACTTGGCTTCAGTACCTGGAGGGAACGGCCCTTTCTGTACCACAAACATGGCATCAGAAGAGTGAGTGCAATATAAACAGTAGAAATCTGCTGGTCCCTTTTTTTTCCCCCAAACCCAAATGTATTGCTTTGAGAGTGGAGAATTTACAAGGGAGTTTGGATACTTTATTCTTAAAGGCCTATAGCAAACACTAAACATTTTCAAACCTCGGTTCTCTAATTCTCCTCTTCTTTTTGTTTGCATTCCAGTTAAATGGACAAAGATTGGTGGATTAGTCTAATTATAGGATAGTTCTTCTATGACAAGGAATCTGCTGGAGTCTAAATAATTAAAGTTTTCTTTCTTAGATGCTGCATCTTAAGCAATGAGTAATGTTTGAAGTCCAAGCTTAGCCACATGACTATCCCTTTTCATTTTTAATTGGCTGACCTTAAGCCAGCTGTCTATGTTGGTGCTTTTTTTTTTTTGCTTCCTGAAACCACTCTACAAAGACTTGGAACAAATTAGGAAGAGAAAAATTATGGCAGAGTAGCCTTTGGTGACCTTTAGACGTGCCAAGTCTGGCTTCTCTCAGAGACTGCCTTGTCTGCATGCCACTGAAGACTCTTATTTCTGCAACAAGTTCTGTCTTCTCAAGGTTCCCAAGGTGGAACCAGAACTTGGCTTTCTCTTTCCTTTGACAATGGTGTCAAAGTATCAAAACAAATGTGGCATGTCTTCCTCCCCCCCCTCCCCCAGGTCCGAGATACAAAAACAGTGGCAGCTTTTGATGTGCTGTTCCACCACAAGTTGAGGCTTTCTAAATTTAGTTCAGTGTAAAGGGGTGCATATATAGAATGTATGTATGCCAATTCCTTGGCATTGTAGGTGAATTGGATGATCTGAAAGGCCAGGGTATGGAGAAAAAGTAAGTATCTATGCTGTCACTAGGAGTTGAGAATGGGTTGATGGCACATACATTCGTGCAAGTTAGAGTACTTTCAAAGTTTGGGTTATGGACCTTTGGCTTCCCCTGTCCTGTGAAATAGACATTGTAAATTATTGTGGAAGCTCAGATATAGGTTCTACAGTGTTATCAAAAACAATTAAGTAGCAGTGAAATGTCCATATGGGCCATCCATTAAACAAAGAACTGCTTTCCTGTTCCATGCTGGAACTTTAGACAATGTTGGTCCTTTCATTTTTTCCCTTTACTGCTGTCTTTGTGTGCGTGCGCACACACTCACACAAAACCTGTGGAGAACAGGAGATAAACAAATCAATGGAGTAAATCTGGGGAACCTGTGGGCACCTCAGCTTACTTCCAGGCACTAATGGTCAGCAATAATGAGAATGAAGTACTTTAAACAATCTGAAGATGATTCAATCACAATTTTAATTAGGCAGCCTGCACACCACGAGCACCCAAAAGCTCTGGAGAACAGCTGAATTGTATGAAGTTTTCCAAAGGGTATAAGGTTGGGGTATGTTCTATACACAGGGAACTGAGATGTTTTTTAGGCCATGGGAATCACCACTGAGAAAGCACATTGCTGAGCCCCTACCTCACGTGGGATAGGGACAATTGGCAAGTCAAGTCCTTGCTACAGGAATGCACAGGAGGGATATCCCTGTCGGTCCCTTGGAATAGAAAGCAGGTCAGCAACCAGTGTGGCACCTGCAGGATTGAGGTTATCATGACCATATTGATGGTTAGCAGATAGGCTGCTGGACTTTGGGACAACTGTAGCATTCAAGCCCGAGATATCTTCAGAGGCAGACAAATCAGAGATTGGTCATGGTCAAATAAGCCATGATTATTTTGTATCTCTGCAAGACTTTTTCTGGTTTGTTTGAGCTTATTCAAGCCATAACTTAAGAAAATCTTAATATGTGATTTTTTTTTTTACAATGAAGTCTCAATGGAACACTTCTTTTAGCAATATTTATTCTCTGAATCCATATGTAAAAGTTTCAGTGACTGAGAACTATTTTGCCAGTTGGTTTCAGATATTGTACAAAGTTATTATTTACTTGGTATTTAGTTAGTTCAATTCCAGTCATTGTGGATTATAAATTCCCCTTTTACAGCCTCGCCTGGAGTGGGAACCCAGATATGTATAGATTAATCCAAAAACTACAGAAAACAAGCCTTGGCTTGGTGCGATGTATGAATTCATTCAGCCTCAGGATTTGTCATTGGTCTTTTAAAGAACCAGCCACAATCTTTTTTTCTATCAAGGACCGCTTGGTCTTGAGGTAGATATTCAGCAATCAGTGAATGGTCCTACCAATTCTATTATGTTTCAGGATTCTTTTATTGGATGTTTGTTGGCCCCTTCTTCAGAACCCCTGTTCCTTTCACTTTTTGACATCTCTTATTTAACACCCCCATCATCCTGGTACCTACAGTGTCACTTAAAAAGGTCTTTTAGTCTAAGGATTGTTTGCAGACTCAGGAGTGCAATTTGTCCTTCACTTTCTCTACTTAACTGTAGCAACATGAAATTAGTGATCCAAGGATGGGGAAACCAACCGGCGTATTCAACCAGTTGAACAGAACAAATCCATTTTTTAAAATGGGGCCATGGCTGTGTTATTGTATTATTGTACAACACTTGAACTGCTCCAGAGTTCAATCCACAAAGGGTTCACCTCATGTGTCTCCTGATGTAGCTGAAAGCTCTTTCTCAGGAAAGTTGCCAGAGGGTCTGAGCAATCTGCTCAAATTCATCCAATAATTGAGGGTTGGGATAATCCTACAGCTGCAGACTCATGTCCCCTTCATCTGGACATGAAAACAATCTAGGATTGCTTTGTTGAATCTTCAAGGGTTGCAAACATCATTGCACTGTTAAGCAAATCCTTTTCCAAAATATTTAGACTTCAAATATGTACAATAACTAGTTGGCCAGTCATAGTAAGCTGATAATTAAAGACTATATATCTTCATTGAAAAGTTTGCACAATACATGCAAATTCTTCAGTATTTAATACACAAATAAGTCTCCAGCTTTGCTTTCTTCAATTTTTCAGTGACTTGATGTGGTTAGTTGACTCTTTACGCCTTTGTGTAATTGTGTCTGAGTGTGACATAAATGTTTTGTAAATGTTGTGAAACCATACTTATTTTCTCTCCTCCCTCCTTTATGTTTCAGTCACAAAGAACCAAAGAAACTCCCTGTTGTTCACTCCTCCCAGCCTAGTGAGTTGGTTGTCACTTATTTTTTCTGTGGAGAAGAAATTCCCTACAGGAGGCTGTTAAAGGCCCCGAGCCTGACACTTGGGCACTTTAAAGAGCAGCTGAGCAAAAAGGGAAATTATAGGTAAGCATCTTTGTGGTTTCTTTCTTCTTTTTCTTGTGTTTGCACAGACTGTCTGCCAAAATAACCACGATGTATTTGTAAGCAGCCTCCCACAAGGAAAGGTTTATTGTTCTCTTTTGAAGGTTGGCTGCAACTCGTTCAGTAGATGAAGTTTTTCTGACTTCTTTATGTTTACCCACCCAGCAATAGTACTCAGCAGGTGGGTCGGTTGCTCCAGCAACCGAACTGAGCTATCATCTGGTGAGTAGATGTGAGATTGTCGGCTGGCTTGCCTTTTTGCAAGTTGACAAGTCCACAGACTTGCATAATAGGTATCTCTTCAAAGTTCCTATTTCCTTTCTGTGACTGTACACTACTGCTTTAGAAGTTTCCTTTCTTTCATCAGTTTGGCTGCACTTTACCTGATTATTCTGATTTCGCCATTTGGGCCCTAAAAAAAATAAAATAAAAGGAACAGTCATCGACAATGGAGAAGTTACTAATGGAAGTGCATCTGATAGCTATAAATGAGTATATATATTCCTGCATCTTGTTTATAAGGAGAAGGGTTTCTAAAATGTGTTTTCTCCCCTTTGGTATTGGTTGATTTAGCTTTGCACAAAACAATCAAGTGTTACCAAAATCCCAGTTGGTCATGCAAAAGATTGTAACCTCATCTATGAATGTCAATGGCTAACTGACTTTGACTATTGTACTTCGTGAAGTATTTGCTCAAATGCCATCTGTTAGGAAAGAGTTGGGGCTTTTTCTCAGGGTAGATATTCCAATATGTTCTATAAAATTAGAGTGTATTATCTTATGAAGTCCTGAGGGCAGATTTACCTAGCAGATAACATCAGCAGGACCTTTTGATCTCCATACCTGTCTATTTTCTTACCCATCTATCAGTCTACTTCTTTATTTTAGGTTGACTTTTAAAGTCCTCCTAGGACTTATGACTTGTCTTAGGACTTCCTATATAATTATGCAGAGAATCAACTTGTCCCATCTCCCTGTTACTGAAGCATACACATTAAGTAAGAGTTATTATCTCTTGTGATGGTAGAGAACATTTTGAGGAATGCTTTATTGGAACAGGTGAGGCTTCATTTCACAATATGACCCATCTAACCCAAAAGTTTAACAACATGGTGGCTGCAGCTACTATCTTCCATTATCACCCTGAAAGAACAATCTGCAATCTTCCCATTTTTATGTCATTCCAGTCATAGTTTATAGGTTTTGTGAAAAAGAACCAGTTAGAAGCATTGGAATAAAAGCTTGAACTTATTTAGTCTATAGTTGAGCTAATAAACTACCCCAAGGATTACTGCTAGACTCACGCTGACATTGGAAACAAAGCTTCCAAATAGTCACACATCTTCTTTGGAAGATCTACTCTTTTAAAAGAATTTTTTAAAAAATTCTAAATAAGAAAATTTATTTTCTAAAGTCAGGGACTGGACAGACATCAAAGTCCTCTCTTCTGGAGGAGACTTCAGTTTCTCTGTCCTTGTAGGGGGAGAGCAGATGGAGATTTGAGAAAGAACCTCTGTATTTTTGGAACTTGCTCTCCAAAGTGACTTGCTTGTCCTTGGTTGTTTTGGCACCAGCTTTTCATCTGCCTGCATTTTTGGACACCTTTTTTGTGATGGGTTAGCTGACATTTACATAGATTTCCTCTGTTGCTGGTTTTTATTTTATGACAACTGCCTCTTTTAAGGATGCACCGGAAGGTACTAGCTGCCTAGCCCTGATCAAAACTAGAATACAAATGCTTGAAATACCTAAATGCCATCTTTACAAATCAAGAGGTATCTTCATTTGTTACCAGAATTATATGTTGGCTGATAGGAACTCCTTATGTTTGCACTTTGTAGGAAGCAATGCTAGTATAGAAACTCCAACAGGGAGTTTCCCCTTCCTTTCCTGATCCTAGCCTCAAATGAAGGGTTCCCTAATTTAATTAACTAGAACCAAACTATGTGGATGGTATTGAGTGAATGGAGGTTAAAAGCATTGAGAAGGGCTTGCGTGGTTAAAACTCTTTATTGTCTAACTTCCCACTGGAATAATATGGAGTCTCAGAATCTTATTTTAGATTGGTGATGACAGCTTACTCCAGAGCCTTAGATGGAATTTCTAAAGATGTAATGTACTTTAATTCTAGCTAAGTCTAAAGCTGGATATATAGATCTGATATATATATTGTTCTGAATTTTGTATTCACACTGAAGAGCCCTGCCTCATAAGCTTAAGATGTGGTTTAACCCGTCTTCAGCTTGTTGGCAGTACAGATAGGCCTCAATGTAGGGGATGCTACAATGGTTGTATGTGTGAAAAAGGTCATAAGTCACTTTCTTTCAGTGTTGTTGTTACTTCAGTCACTAAATGAAAGGTTGTAAGTTTAATAAGAGGGGGATGGGCTAGTCTGAGGGATAGAGATTTGCTTACCCTTGTGATAAGCACCCTGTTAGTGTAGATATGAAGATTGAATATCCTCCCAGGATAGCCTTCTAGATATAATTACACCAACTCCCATTTTCCTTAAAATTGGCCATTCTGGCTGAATCTGGGGTGAGTCCCATTCAAACCCCACATGGAAGGCCACGGTTCCAAATCCATAGATGCATAGATCCTGTACTAAATCTTCATGTGGTTTATGTTACGTATAGCATAAGATTAAAAAGCTCAGAGGTAGCCACTTTCATAAAATTACCCATGGATAATATTTATTCAGCAGCCCCCAACTTGTTGCCTAGCTTTCACTCGGAAACATCAGCATGACAGCTTTATAGGAGCTCATCTGTAAGGATAGTACAGGCTTGACCATTTTTTTTTTTTTAAATTCAGCTGGCACATCACAAGTAATGGAATTCCCATATGGTCATCATGTCTGTGTGGGCCAAGATTTTGGGTCCTGTGGCTACTAAATGTTTATCGCTTCCATCTTTGAAAAGTTTATTGCTTCCATCTTGGCCCACTGGATGGGATTTTTTAAAAAACATATTTTCCCTAAAGAGACAGGCCCTGATTTGTTCTCAGCAGGCTCTGAAGTTAACAGTCCTAACATAGTGCTGCGTACAGTGGAGCCTCTGGTCACGAATGCTTCTGACCATGACCAAATCAGGTTCCAACCAAAAAACCCACAACATTTTGAATTCAGGTCATGTTTCAAAAATCAGGTGGTGATCAAACATGGCTACGGCTGATTCCCTTTCCACGTCGATTTCCCCTTCTGCGCCATTGTTTTTGTAGGCGCATGCACAGTCAGCCTTGCTTCTGATCACGATCAAATCGGGTTGTGACTGAAGTTACGGAACGAATTACGGTCATGACCGGAGGTTCCACTGTAAAGTGGCAGGCTGGGAAATCCTTGTTTTTAGATAATACCAGGGAAAAAAAAGTTAGGATCTCATGAAATGTGTTCCACCCACACTCAGAAACTAAACTCTCTGAGCACTGCAACTTGGCATGATACTGACTCAACTTTCAATCATTTGTTTAGTGACCAAAGTGAGAAAGGCACTGAAAAAAGTGACTTATGACCGTTTTTTACGCTTATGACTGTTGCAGCATCCCTCATGGTCATATGACCAAAATTTGGGCACTTGACAACCGACATGTAATTATGACGGCTACAGTGTCCCGAGGTCATGTGATCGCCTTTTGCCACCTTCTGACAAGCAAAGTCAATGGGGAAGCCAGATTCACTTAACAACCGGGTTACTAATTGAAAAGGTCATACCATGGGGCAAAACTCACTTGTCTTGCTTAACAATGGAAATTTTGTGCTTAATTGTGGTCCTGTGTCGAGAACTATCCTATACATTAACAGGACTGGGATGAAGGGTTTGTTTTTTGTTTTTTTTGTTAATTTCATTTTATTACGCCTGTGTACAAAAGAAACATAGGCCCAAATGTGGTGTGTGTGTGTTTTTATCTTGCACAGACACAAGGTGAAACTAATTATCTAAATGTGTTGTACCCCCAGGGAATCATTTTGATCTAAGCTTTGATTCTCCACCCTCCCTTCCTCCTTTTGGCCGGACTTTGAGTGAAACTGCAGGTGACCTTCAGGGAAGAGGGCCATGCTGCCCAGAATAGCAGTGATTGCTTAGGGAAGGACTAGCTACTCACTCTGGTCACATCTGGCATTGATTTTGTTCTAAGGCCCTCTTAATAAGCATGTCTTTGAAGCCTGTGCCTTTCATTTTAAGACACAAAGACAAGCATCAATGGCTGACACTCCACATTCTTGATTGAATGAGTCAGTTTGGAACCTAGGTGCCTCGTTTTTTTGTTGTTGTTGTTGTGTTGGGTGCTTTCAGTCAGCACAGAGTGCTCTGCGGAATGGATTTAGGACACCCACATGGCTTAAAGAGAAGGAGGAGAGTTTAGGCATGTCCCTACTCTCTCTCACACACACACAATTGAGTGAGGTAGGGTATCACAGCAAGAGCAAAGAGAGGAAGTCCAGTCTGTTAGATTGCCAGATACAGGAGAAAGTAGGAATGGGTGAGGACAGGTAGGAGTTAGGACAGAGGGGGAAAAGAAGTAGAAGTTGCTGAAAAAGTGGCCTTTCGTGAGAAGTCCACTTCAGGGAGCAAATCTGGACCTCCTGATGGGTTTTGAGAGATTGCGAGGGAGCGAGATTGGAGGGAAAGATATTCCGTTCCCTCCCTCTCCCTCGTGCTCTCCCTCCCTTTGCCCTTCTCTGTGAGAAATTAACTTGCAGTTATGGAAAACATCACACTGTGTCTTGTTCCCCCTTCTGCCCCCAAGAAAATAAAATGTGGTGTTCAAACAAAGAATTTTGTCAACGCTGCCAGGGCCTGAGATCAAGGGGGAAGTTATTGCTACAGCTGTTTATCCTCTTGGAAGAGAGGAGATAAAATTGAGCAAAAGTCCTTTTTGTGCCTCATTCAAAGGCTTTCCTCCCGCTCTCCCCTCCTCCCCCCTTGCTGGCTTGGGGATTTCTAGAAGGAAGTCTCATTGTACTTCAGTCTGGGGTCAGGAAAGGGGGCTCTGCAGAGGGACAGTCCTGGATTAACTGAAATGAATGGATTTGGTTACATTCCTGGGATCATCTGGAAGTAGCGAAAGGGGAGGAAAAAGGACTGTACAGTTTCCTCATTGAGTCAAAACGATCTTATGCTACAGAGAGTCCTCAACCACCCATTTTTGTGACTGTTGAAAGTTACAACAGCCATGAAAAAGGTGATTTGTGAATGTCCCAAAGGTGTTTTTTTCAAAAGGCAACTGGACTCTCTGGTTTTGCTTTGAAGACATTTCGCTTCTCATCCAAGAAGCTTCTTCAGCTCTGAAGAACTGAACTCAGAGCTGAAGAAGCTTCTGGGATGAGAAGCGAAATATCTTCAAAGAAAAAACAAAACCAGAAAGTGCAGTTGCCTCTTGAAAAAAGCACCTTTGGAACAACCATGACCTGGATGACAGAGAATCTCCATAGACATTTAGTGATTTATGAACGTTTTTTACATTTTCTATCATGGCAGTATCTCCATGATTACAAGATCAAAATTTGGGTACTTGGCAACTGGCTTGTATTTATGAGGTTTGCAGTGTCTCGGGGTCACGTGATCACTTTTTATGACCTTCTGACAAGCAAAGTCCACAGGGAAGCCAGATTCACTCAACATCTGGGCCACTGCAGTGATTCACTTAACAACTGGGATAATAAAGGTTGTCAAATGGGGCAGTCACTTCACGACTGCCTTGCTTAGCAACAGAAATGTTGGGCTCAGCTGTGGTCACAACTCGAGGACTGCTTGCATCTTTGTAACCCAAACCTGATCAAGAAACCTCGGGTTGGCCCAGTCAATGGTCTTCCCTCACCGTCCAAAGTTCCTGAGTCCCACTCCAAAAGAAGGGACCTTCTTGAGCAAGAAGACATTCAAAATGTCCTCCTGGCCCTCTAGGATGGGACATTGAAAAGCAACAACAACCCATATCATAAAACTTTCCAATCTGTGGTAACATCGATCAGTCCATCTACCCGTTCTTGGAGAGCTCTTTGGGTTTGTTTGTGTTTGATTTCTTCCTTTTTGGTGCCTACCTGGTGAGCAAGCTCCCTTGCTGAGGATGGGGAGGATGACAGCTCAGGGAAGACAGGCATCAGCCCAGCCTGGGAGCACCGAAGGCCATGTGTCTGCCTGTGTATGTGGTAGTAGACAAGCAGGCTCCCAAAATGCTAACTCTCTGAATGGAAGGCCTTCATTTGGTGCATATGCAATTAAGCAGCCTGAGAAGGAGGCAGTAAGTTGGACGGAAGGATAAAAGGAACCTTTAATCAAGAAGCTGAACGGTCTAATTCAGGATAATAGAGGGGTCCTTACTGTTTGACACAAGAGGGGAAGGGGTGCTTTTTTTGTCTGGGTGAGTCCTGGCTTTGTGATCTATGCTCCCAAGCCAAAGAAAGGGAGACACTGCTGCGTGACCTTTTGGTGTCAAATATGGCCCCGCCAAGCCAAGATTGGTCATTATGTAAGAGCTGCTAAGAAATATCAGAGGAGCATGAATGCGGTAAGCTTTCTGTGGCTTTGAAAGTGGGGATTCTGCATTGGTCTCTTCTTTCAGAAAGAGGCAGAGAGCCTTGGAACAGTTTCCCAAGAGCAACAAAAAGGAAATGAAAAGTATTTGCACTATAATGAAAAGCATCTAAACGGCAGGAGCGATGCTCTAAGGAACAGATTCATAATTGGTTTTGTTTTAGATTTTTGTTTCTTTAAATCAAATGCTTGGCAAAGAAAAACTCTGCTCCTCCTGCCAATACCTATGAATGACTTCAAAGGGTGTCTCCCCCCCTTTTCTTTTTTAATTTACTGATCCATTCAGAGTGCATCCCTCTTCCTCTCTCCTCCCCTCCCCTCTCCTTCCCTTTTCCAAGAACGTTTTCTTAGCTGCTGTTCAATTGGCTGACCATGCACTTATCTATCCAGCATATTTCTTGGAGTCCAGGAGCTGGTTTGCTGCTGTAGGGAATTATTCTCGTGAGGGCTGCCCATTAAACAGAGGTGGACAAATGAAAATAGTCATACTTGATTTGCGGATGATAAATGGCAAGTCTGCAATTGATATTAATCAGAAAATTGAAGTCATTTCCTGATGGAAGGGTTGATTGATTCTTTGAGAATCAAGGTCCTGATGCAGTCACCTTGGAATAAAAAGAAAAGTGCTCTTTTATGGTAACTCACCCCATAAGCAGGGAAAGGAATCATTTGGATATTCCTGGACTACAACTCCCAGCAATCCTTTCTCTTGATTGCATGGGTTGCTGGCCTTTGTTGTTTTGGCAACTTCTGGGAAGGTTCTGGCTTCTTTTTACTGAGGGCTCCATAATTTGTGCCCTTCTGTTTACATTTCAGTATGGATGTATCCTAAATTAAGCCTTCTCCAACCTCCTGAGGTATAAAATTTAAATCCCAGATTGGATATTGCTGAAAAGTCTGGAGGTTGAGGCCCATAGATTTGGAGATGCCAGAATAAGAGAAGACTGTATTGGGTCATTTGTTCCACACTTTGAGTCTGAGAAGGGACAATAAACACGATGGGTGTTGTTTTGAAAGATCAGGGTGTTTTAAAACCTGCAAAATGATAACTCTGCTTCAAGCTTTGTCAGCAGCTTCTGGGAGGGCTTGAATGACTTGGTTGCAGGCTCACTGACAATTATGTGATCCAGCACTCTGCTATCTTCCTTGCCAATGTCTCCAACACATGGGGGTGACCAGCCATACTCTGAGTCACAAGCTTTAATTTTGCTCGGTGCAAGACAGAGTAGACCATAAATCAGTGCCATAATCATTTTAGTGGATGAAATTTGGGTAATATGAACAGCCATTTATTGTGTAGTTATCCACCATTGCCTCCAGAAGATTTAAGCAGTATTAATGGTCCATGGACATTTGCAATGGCTTTGCATTGCAATTAGCACAAGACTCATTGAGTACTCAAGAGAGACCTCCTGCTCACCATAATTCAGGAGTGGGGCCATTAATTTTTCAAAGGGACCACATGAGAAACTGGGATTCTTGTATAGGGCCAAACCAAAAGGGCTGTGAAGATGCATAGGCACAAACACATGCACATAGTAAATTTTAAAAACCATCTTCAAAATAAAACCAATGTGGTTATATTGCATGCATGGCGTACACTTACTTCAGTGGTGGGATTCAAAACTTTTTACCACCAGTTCTGTGGGCAAGGCTTGGTGGGCATAGCAGGGGAAGGATACTGAAAAATCTCCAGTCAGAGGTGGTATTTGCTGGTTCTCCGAACTACTCAAAATTTCCAGTACCGGTTTTCCAGAACTGGACAGAACCTGCTGAATACCACCTCTGACTTACTTGATTACTTATTTGATTTCTTATTTCTTATCAACCTCACGTGGCTGAACAGGGACAGTCAAAAGATTGGATGTGGTCAGAGGGTTATAAAGTGCCCAGGTCTGCTATAATGTATGCTTTTAAGGATTTTCCTTTGTTGTAAACTATATGCATAGTTAAACAGGTAACTAAGACATTACCGTTAGAAGTAATATGTATTTTAAATTTTTCGGTGTCCAAAAGCAATCACAAGCAATTACTAAGATACTGTATCATCACCTCTATTGGTTCAAATTCCTTTGAATGTAGAAGACAAAAAAGTAATAGTTGATGATGGGTAACAGTTATTTATTTAGTTATTTATTTGATTCAATTTGGACACTGCATCTCAGCTGACTTTGGGCAGCTCAAAATATATTATTATAAAAATCCAATCCAAACCAAAAGAAGCCAAGATTCAATCACTTATTTTCAGACAAATACAAACCTAAGAATGGACTATATTCAAATGCCATTAAATACCACCTGCATAGGAATTTGGAGGAATTTGTTTAATTGCTTTGATTTATCTGCCTGATCTAACCACAAATACATAGGATACCAAATTAGATAATGGTTTTGCTTTTTGGTTCTTGGTTTGCTCTATCTGGAAATATATTAATTTGGAAGTTGGGAAGGAAACTGAATGCCCTTTTGGAATCCAGATATGGAATGTTGGATGTTTTTGCTGCAGTGAAAAATATATTTATTCCAAAATACACTCCACTTATTTTGCATATGTTGGTCTTACTGATTTCAGGTATTACTTCAAAAAAGCAAGTGATGAGTTTGACTGTGGAGCAGTCTTTGAAGAAATCTGGGACGATGATGCCATTCTGCCAATGTACGAAGGCAGAATTCTTGGAAAAGTTGAGAGAATTGATTGACTGGTTCTAAGTGGCATAGTCTATGTGAGCATATTTAAGAAGATATAAGCTATGGATGCTGGCCTTTGGATGTAAAACCACCAAGCAAAGTTTTTGAAGGAAGGTTTGAACCAATGAAGAAGCAACAAAAGAATACACTGCGCTCTATGAAGACTTTGCCAAATCAGGCTTAGCAAAAAAAAGAAGAAAAATAGGATGTGTCTAGTGAGCTGGATGCCAAGATGTTAACAACTTTGAACTATTTATTAAAAATATGGTCGCTCTAGGTGATTTGAAGATGCAGATGATGTTCTGAGAGACTTGCATATAGAAATATATGACTTTCTAACAATCCTGTACTTAATGATTTAGAAACTGTGTATAGCTTACCTTATAGTAATCCTTATTGATATTTATTGAACATTCTAGGGGTTGTTTTTTCCCCTTTAAATCCATTTTATGGATATGCTGCTTTAAAAGACGGAGAAAAGAGGGGATGTGATGTAAAGAAAAAGGGGTGTTTTATATTTTATTTTTTACATTGTTTCCACAATTGAAATAAATGTGTCCTTTACTGAAATGTGCATTGGGTTCTGCCACCTTAAAACCAACTGGAATAGTGCGATCTTCACTGGCTTTATTTCTCTGGAAAAGGGATGAGAAAGGAAAAGATAAATCCATTCTTCAAAGAAGGATATTTTGATCAATGATGCTCTAGTTTTTGTGCAAGGTTCCCAATTGCCTAAAACAATCTCTAGGACAGTGGTTCTCAACCTGTGGTCCACAGATCCCTGCAGGGCTACGATGTTATCAAATGGGGCGGGGGGGAAGAGGAGGCAGGGAATCTGTGAAGGCTGGAAGAAATGTTATGATTTAAAACTTGAGTTTTAAAGTCTTGGTGCTCCATGTCTACAAAAGGGGTCCTTGGTGAAGAAAAGATTGAGAATCACTGCTCTAGGAAATCAGGAGCACTTCGTAGATCTTCACGCTCTTTCCCTCACGCTCTTTTCCCCCGTTCGTATTTTGGATTTAATCATCCTTCAGAGTAAGCATTCCCTCCTCTGAAACGACCAAAATTCCAGAAGCCAACATAGCGAAAGAGCTGGTGGTTTGGAAACTCTAGAAACCGGAGTCCCAATGTAACTGGCGATCACCTGATTGGACAAATTTGAATTTGAATACAGTTTGAAAGCTCACCATGGTTCGAACGGAATTTCAGAGGCACAATGGGAAAGGTACTGCTGCTTTTGGGATGAGTCCCCAAAAAGGAAAATGGGAAAACCGAATTCTGAAAGGTGGCATTAAAAGATAAAATAAAATAAATGCAAAAGATTGTGTGCAGGAGAAGGAGACAGACTGCAGGTGTTCAAAATACATCTGATTGCCTGACTACAAACTAGGCTGGAGAAATTGTACACAGTCCAGTGCTAAGGGTGTTCCCTGTGTTAACTGTAACAATAATAATTACAAACTGTAAATAATAACAATGTTGGGGCCTTGTCAGTTATTCTGGTGTCAATAGGCACTGACATAGCTTCCTTTTTTGATATTGTTTCTGATGCCTGCTTCAGTCTTTAAGAACTTCCAGATCAGAATGAGATGGGATGCAGATCCCAACCACGGAAGGAGAAGACAATATATGAAATCACCCACCTTACACCTTTATAGCTAACAGTAAGATAGTCACCCAATTTGGACTTTGCTTTTTATGAAAACAACAAGATTTACTCTTTCAGGGCACTTTCAGCATTACAGCTATAATTAAAAGACCATACTGTGCAATGGGATGCCCCATCTTAACTGTAACCACCACTCAAGGGCATGGAAACTATGAATAGGTGTCTTGTAGCAACTCTGAACAGCTTGAAGTTCCTGTAGGGTTAGAATATAATTTTGGATGCACCATCATTATGACGGTAGTTGTTCCCCAGAAATATTACAAAATCAATAAATTGGTGGGTGGTAACCTTCCAGTTTTTATACTCTGCCTCTTTCAGTTGCTTCCTGGACCATGAATGGTGGATGAGCTAGCTGGTTTCCGAGACTATGTCCGGAAGAGCTTTTCCAACTCAAGCTGCCACAGTATGTATATGTTGTGTATGTGCGTGTTGGATGTTGGCTGCAATATGCAGAACAATTCTCCTCTGTCTTGATTGTATGCACTGGAACAAAAAAATGCCTCCTCCTAATTTAGAAATACATTTAACTTCAACTTTGTGTGTGTGCGTGTGTGTGTGTGTGTGTGTGTGTTTAATATGTGCATTTTCCAACAATGTTACATTTTGTTTGTACAATATGATATATATAGTGTAAAAATGGGATGGGGGAAATACTGTTAATAGATGCTCTCTAGTGTGTGTGTTTTTTAAGGAAAAAAAAAACACTTCAATCAGTACAGTACCTGTGCCTGCATGGTATTAATATGCCGTGCTTTGCCCTGTGTTCAGGGTCCATGCTCTCCCTTCTTTGTTTAAGGGATTATATATAATATATTTTATGCCTTTTTACTACAACTCTTGTACTTTATGACTTTTGCCATGATGTTTGTTCTACTTAAACTGTAAATTATGCATTATAAAGAGTTTCATTTAAAGAAAAAAATACTTGGTACAATAATTATTGTAATTAAGAGATGTAGCCTTTATTAAAATTTTTTATATTTTTCAAATTAATAAAACCTATTTGTCCTGGTTTCTACTCAGTGTGTGAGGGGTGGGGAGGTAGAATTAAGACTTGCTTTAGATTCTAAAGAGATTTTTTTCTAGAAACTCCAATGTCAACAAAAATGAAATTCTGTGAAGGTTGTAAATGAATGTATTAACTTTATAGACAGCTGGAAGCAGTTATCAGGGCGAAAATAAATGTACAAGTGCCTTAATGTGACTGAAATCACGGAGAAACATACCATTTTGCCGGCTCATGCATTTAAGCTTGAAACCAAAGATGTTTAAAAATAGAGATTGATTTAAAAATCTTAAAGTAAGTCTTTAAGATATTTAAACTGACCTCTATTCTTAAACATCTTGGGATAGTTAGGAATCAAATTATTCCCAGGAAACATTAGGTCTAAACCTTCATGCAACCTATATATTCTAGATCTGAAGAGGATGATCAGGTACACTGATAGGATTTGCTATTTTTCTCAATGATGATACTATTTTACCAATTGATGAGATAACTCTGCACAAATTAGCTCTGATTCTGGAAGCAGGACTTTGGATAAATGTTAGGGTCAGCCTGTAAATGCCTATAGGCAGATTTGATAGTCATTAGAGAAGGCTTGGCAAGCATATGTTGAGCATAATAGAAAGTTTGGCACAGCAAACCAGGTTACTCTGCCTTGAGTCCCCATTCCGTCCTTAAAACAAGCCAAACCTCCCCGAAGGAAATTATCAAATATTCACAGGCCATTTTGTCCTCCTGATCCCAGCTCTATAAACTTGAGGTCCTTGAAGCAGTATAAATAGGGTGCTGGTGGGGAACTGATGTGGCTTATGAGGCTATATGTCATTTCCCCATCCCACTTGTAAAACACTGCAGGGCTGCTGACTGATTTGATAAATGGAACGCATTTTGTTCCTAAGTTGCTAAAAAAAACCCTTGTTTTGTTCCTAAGTTGAGAGTGACTGTCTGCTACTGTCCCCCTCAGCACACAATTCTGGGGAGATGGTGTCATAGGGTGACTACACCAGTCATGTATTTGAACGCTGGGCCTGAAGCAGGTTTGTGAGGCTAGCCTCCCAGCCTTTGTTAGCCCTTTCAACCTAAACCCTTTATTCAGTTCCCTTGCTGTAAATTTTGTGGCTCGTCTGGGCCTGTCAGCTGGCGTTCCAACACGGCTTTGGCCATGTACTTGCCATCTGTCCCTTAAGGCCGCTATCCCTGGGTGGTCAGCCTTGACATTGCCAATCTAGACCATTTGTTTGATTCAAATGTGTGTCGCTTTGTGTGATTTCCCCAAGGAGGAGGCCTTGGGCGCTTCCTTCCTCATCCATCTCCCAATTGCATGTATTATTTTCCACATGAGACACGGCTTCAGCTCTACCTTGAGGTTAAAAAAAACCCCCATCACACTGAGCACCTAAGATGGAGACCCATCTTATAAATTAAAATAAAACTGCAAATGGTTCCCCACATGTAAATAGATTGCTATCTTTATTAAACACTGTCTCAACTTAGTGGGGTCACTTTAATTGATGAGCCGGACATAACAGATGGATACACAGACTTAAACCACATGGGTGAAGAAAGTGATTTTCGGCCCCCCCTCTCTATTCCACCATCAAAGGTTAGGAACTTACTCCTGCACAGTAGTATTTTTTTCTTCTTCTGCTATTAAAATGAAATCACACTGAGTTTAATTCTTCTTGGGAAGATGAATGCATTGGAGTCAGTTTGAAGTCATTCACTGGCATATAAGCTTTTGCATCTTTATATATCACTGCTTCCAAACACTTGCCTTCCCCCTTTTTGTCTTTCCCTTTTCTCTCCTTTCCTTTCTTTCTTTCCCCCAGGGGTCTGTAGAAACAAAAAATAAAATGTCTTCAAATACATAGCAGGCTGTTTAGTGGAGATAAAAGGGTGTTTGAATAGTCCTTTAAAAATGAATGGGAAGTGAACACTCTTATGTTTGGAGTATAAGTAGGATGTGATGAGCATTCAACATTACCATAATCTGTTAGTTTCTGGGTATATTTCATTCAATCTGCTATTTAAGAAGTGTGGAACCTCATCCTGCACTCTGGAGGTAGCAATACAATGCAACTGAACTAAAATGGTCTCATGCACTTTTCAATTATTGACATATGTGGAGTGGATGGGGAATTTCCAGGCTAGTTTGTGAAGCTTCCTGGCCTAATTGGAGAATCTTTTCCAATGTTTTAAAATGCTAAAGGATAAAACTTTGGTTTTCAAAACAATGGTCCTCCTGCTCCACTAGGAAAAAAAAAAAGGAAGCAATATGTCAACCAAAAGAACATGGTGGATACTGAGGGAGATCTGAGTATTGGGTATTGAGGGAGCTTAATGAAAAAAAGGACTAGGAGTGACATGATAGCAGTATTGCTAAGGGGCTGCCAGAAACTTTTAACACTAGCGTACATCTCTCTAAGGAGATGGGCTCTAACTATAATAAAGACAGTGAAATCTTAGCCAGAAGATTATCCACTATCGACTTCACTCCATTCCTAAGAGGTCTGTAAGGGGCGTGCATAAGTGCATCATTGTGCCTCCGGTTCCTGTTCTATTGTCCCCATTTATTTGTACCTATTTCCTGTATTCTTACTCATGTTTATACTTATATCTATTATCTTACAAGCGATTGAAAAATAAATAAATAAAATAATAAAATAAAATAATAAAAAGATGCTCCCCAAAAACTTCAGGATCATTTTGAGAACAAAATTGGGACATCTTTTACCACCTTGACCTTGAGGAGCACGTTGCAACTGTTCTGTGCTATATCAAACACTGCACAGATACTATCACTGTGGATAAACATATTAGGATCTATCCCAATCAGAAAAACCTGGATGACCAAAGGAAGTCAGTGCCTCTTGCATGACAGGAACAAGGCCTTTAGGTGATGGGGCAAGATACAGTGTTGCAGAGCTAAATTCTGAAGAAAGGTATTCGGAAGGCCAAGACTCATTATAAGAGGAAGATTGGTAATAATTTTTATAACAATAACATGAGGCAGGTGTGACAGGAGGTGTTACAAACCAATCAACCACCCCAGTGTCAATCCCTGGCTGAGGGATGCTTCATTGGCAGAGGAACTTAATCATTTCTTTACTCGCTTTTGAAGTGGAGACATCAGAGACAGATAAAACACAACTACCACCAATTGTAGCCCACCACCTTCATTGTGGAGGAACAGGAGGTGAGGATGCATTCTGAGGGCTGTGGACCCTAGAAAAGGCTTGCCGGTCCTGATGGTATCTCTGGCCGAGGTGCTCATGTCTTTATCCCAGTCCACTCATTCCATCCTTGTTGAAGCTCCACATTGTTCCGCTGCGCAAGAAGTTCCCCTGTCAATAAACCTCCAACAATTACAGACAAGTGGCACTCACTACACCTATCCTCATAGAAGTTGCTTTTGAGAAATTGGTCTGCCGGCACATTCATTTCTGGTCTTACCGCATACATTTTGATAAAGACCAGTTTACGATACAGAAAAAATAGATCTACGAGGATGCTATAGCATCACTCTTCACACTGCTCTGACTCATGGGGGGGGGGGGGGTTATGTGAGAATGCTTTTTTTGTTGGATTTTAGTTCTGCGTTTAACACAATTCTTCCACATAGACTAGTGTCTAAACTTTTCTGGACCTTGGAACTTTCTAATCAATCTGCCTTTGGATTATGGATTTCCAGTCCCTGGCCACTCACAAGAGGGTCAGAATTTAGATAATCCATACGCTCTCTTCAGGCCTTATTCTTAACACCTGGTACACCACAGGGTTGCGTGTTGAGTCCTTACTCTATCTCTTTATGTGCATGACTGCCATTCCTGCTCACAGTAGTAATAACCATTGTTAAATTTGCAGAGTACAACAGTGATGGGACCTCATCTCTGCGGGGGGGGTGAGTCTGCCTACCTGAGATGAGGGTGGAATAGGTTTGCTTTTGTGGGTTTATGTGGAGACAATAACTTGGTCCTCAACACCAATAAGACCAAGGAGCCTTATTGTGGATTATAGAAGAGAAAACAAGTATCAGATATCCAGCCCTTCGCTTATCAATGGAGACGCCAGTGGAGTCAAGTGGCCAGTTTTAAGTTTCTGGGGGTGTTACGCATAAAAGAGATTCTGACCTGGGTGCTCACATTGAGCACTGTCCAACAAAGGGCACCAGCAGAGGATAAACTCCCTGATGACTTCTCAGAAAAACAACAACTGAAATGAAAACTGCTTTGCTGACCTTCTACACCCTGCACCACTGAGAGCATTTTTAACATACTGCACCTCTGTAATGGTTTGCCAATTGCACAGTGGAGCAGATTAGGAACGCAACTCCAGAGGGTTAATGTCATTGCCCAGAAAGAATTCATTGGTTGTCCTCTCCCTGCTTGGGAGAGCTTTATAGTCCTGCTGCCTTAAGAAAGTTTTGAAAAACATTCTCACAAGATCCAATATATATGGGACAACCCGCCTTTTTTTTTTGAACTATTAACCATCTGGAAGGCAGTACTGAGGATAATAAAAATACCGGAAAATAGGCTGAAAAACAGCTTCTATCCCAGGGCAGTAGCTCTGTTGAATTCTGCTGTATATAATGCAGTGTGGGTGTGTTGTTGGAGGTTTTTGGTTCAATGTGTGGCAGGTGAAGGATGTGTGTGTGTGTGTTTATTTTCATGGTCATGATGTGCACTGAAGATGGTGTTTGATTTCATTGTACGAGGTTCAATGACAATAAAGTAAACTAAACTAAACTAAAGGGAGAGGGGTCAACCTATTTTCTAAACCACCTGAAAGCAGGACAAGAAGCAATGAATGGAAACTAATCAAGGAGAGAAGCAATTTAGAACTAAGGAGAAATTTCCTGACAGTCAGAACAGTTAACCAGTAGAACAGTTTGCCTTCAAAAGTTGTAGATGCTTCATCACCGGTGGTTTTTAAGAAGAGATTGGACAACCATTTGTCTGAAATGATATTGTCTCCTACTTGAGCAGGGGGTTGGACCAGAAGACCTCCAGGATCCCTTCCAACTCTGTTATTCTGTTATCAAGTAGTGAGTGTGGAAGATTTTGAAATCTATATAGTAAGAGCTGTCAAGTAATTTAGCCAAATTTTAAATTAGGAAGCATTTATTTAAAAAATATTACCTTTATTGCAGCTTGTTCTCTATAAAGAGTGCAAATAATATTATATTCCACAGAATATATAACACCTCTGTCCTATAATATTCAAACTTGGGATGACACATAGAATGAAGACCTGGCAAACAGAGGCCATTCATAGAAGATAATCTACCTTTCCCCTCAAGAAGATGTAGTCTTCATTTTGTAGTAGTCCCATGATGGCATAGAAAAAGTGTGGTGGTGATTATTTCTCACAATGTACAGAGTGAATTGAGGGTGAGGCTCAAAGGGCATTTATCAGGGACACAAAGATTTCAGGAACTCAAACATTTCAGTCACTTTCTCTCCTTTTTGCTTTTCAAGATACCAATGGCCTCTACCAACATTTTTTCTTCAAGATTTATTTGAAGCAGCAGCAGCAATTCTCAGTAAAGTTTTGGTGCAAACTTAGAACAGTACAGAATAACAGAGTTAGATTGAAACTTGGAGGGCTTCTAATCCACTCCCCTGTCCAAGCAGGAAACCCTATACCATTTCAGACAAATGATTGTCCGGTCCTTTCTTAAAGGCCTCCAGTGATGGAGCACCCACAACTTCTCATCTTGTAAGGTGACAGATAAGCAGTGTTGAGGACCAGTGGACATCTTCTGGATTTTGGAGACCAACGCTGCCATTGGAAAAGTTTCTTGACTTTTCAGTGCTTCCCTTGTGGATTGTAACCAATCACAAACTCCCAATTACCAAAGATGCAACAAACTGGCCTGCTTCCCAGAATTTGTCTGGGGAGTTAGTGAAACAAACAAAGCCTTACATTGTTATGATGCATGGTTTTTATTTTCTGGAATTGGAACCTGTCGTGCAAATAAACATCTTTGCTACTTTGCATTCTGTGAGTATATTTTTTTCTAAGATGATGTTTAAAATTATGTAGGGCAAAAAAGTCATAGGTATCTACAAGAGTGGGGGTGCTGCACTGGAGCAAAGGATTAAATCTGTGTTGGTGTGATGCCCTGTAGCAAATACAGTCATTTATGTATTTAGCACCTGACACCTGAATATTTATACTTGAGTACCAGAGTTTGCACCATGATGATATGATGTCTGTTTATCAGTTTTGGGCACACCCCAGTTAGGAGTGGGTGCTATTAACAACAAGGAAAAGGATAGGCAAAGGCAGGGCCCACAGACCCAACATTGTCTTCTCCTGGTGAAAGGTGAATCTGTGGAGGAAACTAAAGATCATATTAAAGGAGAGTTAAGGCAATTCCTAGGGCCACTACTTTTATCCCTACAGGCCTTTAAGTTCACCTTTGAATCACTCCAGGAGTCTCCTCACCAAGATTGTCGGGGGACTGATGGATTCATTCCCATCCCTTCCACCTGGCCAACTCCCAGATCAGCACTCTGGCCAGTGCCATTCCTCCCTGCTTGTCTTCTTGCCCCCTTTATGGTCAATTATCTTGACTTCCAGTAAATGAGCGTGCCACATTGTACCATCAGCTTCTATGCAGGTGGAAATGTCTGGTTTCTGCTGCCTTTGCTGTGGCTGTTAATTGTTGTAGCAGGAATCTACAACATGTGCTATCCAAAGTGATAAGACTTCTTAGGCCTTCTTAGCTTATTACTGATTTTGCAGGGATCGTTCCGTCACTTGGGTGCTTAGTGCCATTTAAGGCTTTGTCACAGGCTGAGATGCTTCAGTGTCTGGAATTCCTCTTCTTATTTACAATCAGGATTTCTTCTAAGTTCATACAGCTGGGATCCCTTCTAAGAGAATAATGTTGTATGTCCAGGTCTCCAATTCTGGCTAGGAATGAGTAGAGCTGCAGTATGGTTAAAAACCTTGTCATAGGGACCTTGAGCAAATCCTAAGGAAAGGCTGATGGGATTAGACTAGCTCTATTCCCTTGCTTGATTTAAAAGGACATTTCATGAAGTCTCCTCCTATAAGTAGTTCAAGAAGGTAGCTTTGCTAAGAGCCCTGATCTCAATCTGGATTGGAGCTAAATTGGCTGGTTCTGTTGAAAGAATAGAATAGAATAGAACAGAATAGAACAGAATAGAACAGAGTAGAATAGACTTTATTGTCACTTTGAATGTACACTAATTGGCATACATCATTGCATACAGCTCTCAAAAGGTCACCACCTCCAATATACACTATATAAACATGATTAAATAAATAACAAATTATGCATGACTCCTTTTTAAATATGTGATTGATCCAAATCTCATACATCTCCTTAGAAAGCACCAGTGGCAACTATCTATGACCCAGCTTGGCTAGAGGGAGCTACTTTCTGCTTCGAATAGGGGATGATCCCTCATTTATTAATGTTTACATTTCCAGCATATTCTATAAAAAAGAAAGTACGCCAAAGGAAACCCTGAAATTCTTGATGTTTTCTCCCAAATATCCTGGCAGAATGCAAGGAGTTCGGCTTGACCCAGAATTGGGAGGGAACAGCTGCAAGTTGGGCATAAACGACAAAAAAAATGGAGCAAGTCACTAATTGTTGTGTCTTGGTAGAATGTTTAGCAAGAATGAGGAAGTAGTTGGAGAAATTTTGGAAAGGGAGGCAGTTGTACCTATATGTATTTAACAAGCTAAAATGGCTATTGAAAAGCCTACTTCTGGTACTGTTGTTATGCAGAAGTGAGCATTGGGTGCATTAGGGGAATGGATGCTTAAAAAGCAAGCACGATGAAAGATGAAGAGAGAGATTCAAGAATGAATGTGTACAATAACTGAATATGGATTGCATGTAAAAGTGAATGACTAGTGTAAAAGAAGTATGTTGTGTTGATTTGATTAGATAGAGAGAATGAATGAGAATCAGATTGTTTAAAAATGTATGGAAAAAAGAGCGAATCGATCCACAGAGGAAGAAACAGCTATAACACCAGACAGATCCCAGTCCCCAGTGACTCTTCAGAAGCTTGTGGTAGCTGAGAAGTGTAGTAAGACCAAAAAAAACACACCTCTTCATCTAAAATCTGACAAAGCCATCAATAAACAAAAGCAAATGCATTTCTGTTCAGTGCCCAGGCCTGAACCTTGACAGAAAGGCACCAGGTGATCCAGACCAGGTTTCCGGGTGCTTGAGGTTGCCTCTCCATCACCTCTCTAACTCCAATGGAAGTTTGGAGATAGGCTGAAAGCTGTCCAGTTGGTTGAATTGAGGAAAAAATCTTTTAAGGAGAAGCTGCACTATAATCACCTTTGATAGGCAGAAAATACCCATTGAGTACACATACAGAGACACTGTCCTCTGGATAAACCAGGAAAGGCATGGATGGATCTCACCAACAATTGCTAGAGGATGTACTTATAGTTGTGAATGCATTATCCATTTTATTCAACTTTACAGGCCAAACAGAGTTCCAATCAACAGGGCCAGTCATCATCACTCCAGTCACAGGATAGGCAAAATGAGAGCTGTGGAGAGTCAAGACTTGGGTGAATCTGAGCAAAGTGCTATGCAAAATGATCACAATGGCCAAACAGGACATCTACCAGCACCTTCCTGACAGTACACGAGATAGTCAGCACCCTAAGGTAAAGGTAAAGGTTCCCCTTGCACATACGTGCTAGTCGTTTCCAGCTCTAGGGGGCAATGCTCATCTCTGTTACAATGCTGAAGAGCCAGCACAGTCTGAAGACATCTCCGTGGTCATGTAGCCAGCATGACTAAATGCCGAAGGTGCCTGGAATGCTGTTACCTTCCCACCAGTCCCTATTTTTCAACTTGCATTTTTACATGCTTTCAAACTGCTAGGTTGGCAGAAGCTGGGACAAGTAATGGGAGCTCACTCTGTTACATGGTGCTAGGGATTTGAACTGCCGAACTGCTGACCTTTCTGATTGACAAACTCAGCGTCTTAGCTACTGAGCCATCATGTCCCACCCTACATAAGGCAACCAGCCCACAACTGCTCTTCAAAAAGATTCCTGCCAAAGTGTAGCCTGAAATGTGAGCTTTTGCTCCTGCTTAGTCAAGTTCATTTCTAATCTTTCTGCACCAGCAGAAGGAAGTCAGAACAAAGAAATTCAGATCAATCCATAAAACAGATCTTAATTCACAAGTAGCTTCACATTATCCTAGATGTCTCATTCCTTTTGATCTTCAACCTGTTTCCAAGTTAGGGTGTATTTCTTACTTGTCTCACCATTGACTTGGTGCCCCCAATTTCAAGACCAAAAAGAAAATAGCCAAATTTCTGTTGATTTGAAGAAGCAAGAACAAAAGGCCTAGAATGAAAATCTAAGAGCATCACTTGGCTTGGATTTTTGATATTCTCCAGAAGGCAGATTTTTTCTCTTATTTTTGTTTGCAGTAAAACAACTATCTAGTTGTGTTGTCTCTGGGAGCTTCTGATCTAAGCAAGTGAATGTGGAGCTAAGTGTCTGGAAAGACAAGATTTATTGCCATGCCTGTCTCCTACGAGTGTCCAGGCATTGCTAGCTACTGCCAAAGTCAGCAATCCAGACCTCACAAGAATCAAGTCATCCTGAGCAACACCAGATGGGTCTACAACAACTTTCTACGGCCAACTCACTGAGGGACAAGGGCTACACAAATATTGAAGAAATATGGAATAAAATCATTAAAGAAAAGATGCCAAAGCAGGGACAAAAATTAAATGAATATTTTAATTATTTTAAATAATTTCTGATAAATTAAATTGTTGAATTGTCCCACAGTGAGTTATCTTGTGACGTGTTGGCCATGGCGAGTTGTGTTGTCCTGCAGCAAGTTGGTTGTGGTGAGTGGGCCATGGTGAATTGACTGTGGCGAGTTGTCTGCAGCAAGTTGTCCCATTCTGAAACTGGATGTATTCTAAGCAGAGGTGGGATTCAGCAGGTTCTGACCAGTTCTGGAGAACCGGTAGTGGAATTTTTGAGTAGTTTGGAGAACTGGCAAATCCCACCTCTGACTGGAGATTTTGCAGTATCCTTTCCATGCCACGTCCACCAAGCCACACCCACAGAACCGGTAGTAAAAATATTTGAATCCTACCACTGATCTAAGCCCTCAACATTAAATACAATGTCACAATTCTGTGCCTTCCATTTTTATGATATTTAGGAAATTACTAAAAACCCGGTTATTCTCCCAGACCTTGGATAGGACGATCGTGGAATCCCCTTTTGTCACAGTTAAAATTGGTTTACATTTGGGGCACTCTTCGGCTGTGACCTTCATTATATTTATTGTTTTCTCTACATGTGTAAACCATCCAGAGTTTGTCAGGTTTTATGGCATCCTTGAAATTTTTTTAAAAGAATAGCTTAACTATGGGAAGATTTCACCGAAAACATTCAAACCTCACTAGGGTGGGTGATCTTCTACATGTTAAAACTTTATTTATGTCAGGATTTCAGATTATTTTTCATGATGGCCCCAGTCACAGTAGGTCCTTATAGCTGATCTGTGGAGTAGGGTAATTTTCTGTTTACTAGACAATTTGGTTTAGCAGTTAAGGCACCAGCCTAGACTCTGAGTTCTAGTCCTGCCTCAGGCATGAAAAAACTGGGTGACTTTGGGCCAATCATTCTCTCACCTCACAGGATTGTTGTTGTTGTGGGGAAAATAGGCAAAAGAAGGATCATTAGATATGTTTGACACCTTGAGTCATTTATAATAATAATAAAGGCGGGATGTAAATAAAAATAAATTAAATAGGTTTTGGGACAGAAAACAAGCTTCTATTGCAGGAGTCTCTAAACTTGCCAACTTTAAGACTTGTGGACTTCAACTCCCAGAATTACCCATCCAGCATGACTAGCTGAGGAATTCTGGGAGTTGAAATCCACAAATCTTAAGGTTGCCATGTTTGGAGACCATTCGATTGGAATGGTTGTCCAATCAAGATTCTTTTAAGAAGCTTTGGAAGAATAGAACAGGTGTTTTGAAGTTGCCCCAAACCAACTCTGCCAACTGTTCTCCTGCTCTAAGTGTTTTCCAAAAACTTCCTTAAGCAGGACTGTATCAGGTATAATATTCCCTGTGTCTTTTTGTAGACAGAGATTTTGTGTGTGTGTGTTTTATAAACACACTCTGATACTGAAAAAACAGTTCATGAAGGACAAGGGTATAAAAGTCCAATCATTAAAACCAGGATACCAATATATAATTTCCTTTGAGTGTTGCAGCTGGTGAAGCACAAGCTTTCTCTCCATATAAAACAGAACACTAGCCCTTTTGCTTCCAAATAACTAAACTAACTTTCCAGTCCCAGCCAATGCCATCTCCAGGCAGCTGCAGCTACTCTGTAAGCATCTATTTAGGTGAGTGATGGAGCAACCCTGGCCTTCTTCATGCCAGCTCTCAGCCTCTTTTATGCATGGCCCATCCCAAGCAGCTTCTTCTCAATGCAGCTGTCGCTGTGCCAAGCACTCAGGGAAGGGAGAAAAGGTTTCTTGGTGACCGCTTCCTATCCCTTGTGTATCCCTTTTTTTGGGTGGCCTGACCAGACTGAACTGGAGTGGGCTTTTGTGATTGGCCTTGAGACAATATAAATGCCTTATTGAACAGCTACTTGGTAACCAAGAAAACCAGCCCACTACGAAGCAGCACATCTTTGAAATCTATTTGTAGTACAGTATGTGAAATATTTTTTTTCTTCGTTAGGTTTATTTACTTATAACCCATCTTTATTATTTTTATAAGTAACTCAAGGCGGCAACACGCACTTCCTCCTATTTTCTCCCACAACAATCCTGATGTTACAAAGTGAGTTGGGTTGAGACCGGGTTGGGCTGCTATGAGCTCACCCAGGTTTGAGCAAACCCATCGCTAATGTTATGGCCAGTTCGGCAAACTGCCAAATCCCACTGCCAAATCTGGCTGGTTCCGCCCACCCCACCCCGCCTTGACCACCCCTCCCAGGAATCTCCACGTGGCCCATTTTGGATGTGAGGTAAGTGCAAGGCCTGCAGAGAGCCTTGGGGAGAGTAAAAAACTGGCTTCCCGGATGTTCTGGAAGGCCGGAAATGGGCCTGTTTCCAGACTCCAGAGGGTCTCTGGAGCCTGGGGGGAGCTGTTTTCACCCTCCCTGAGGCTGGAGGAAAGCCTCCGGAGCCCAGGGAAGGTGAAAATGCCCCCCCACCCCCGCCGTGCTGCAGGAGGCTGACCAAGCTATGGCCACCATGGCCACACCCACCCAGCAACCGGGCAGAGAACCGGTTGCTGAAATTTTTGAAGCCCACCCCTGATTGAGACAGACAGATGGGCCCAAAGTGTCCCAGATAGCTTTCATGCCTAAGGCAGGACTAAAAATCAGTCTCCTTGTGATTGGCTCAAAGTCACCCAGCCAGCTTTCATGCTTAAGGTGAGACTAGAATTCAGTCTCCTGGTTTCTTGCCTGGTACCTTAACCACGAGACTAGATTGGCTCATGTTCTACTACAGAACAGAGGACAGTGGACAGAGAACAAAAACAGCACTCAAATACATCAGCAGATTTTAGCATCCAACAATCTCTTCATTCTTCCTGATCCTCCCCCACCAATCATTTTCCTGAAACAAGTACCCGGTGTGCTGCAAAGAAAATTACTGACTTCTGGAGTCCTCTGTTTTCAAAAATACCATTCCCCTGCTAATAAACTCCAAAGGCACCTTCTAAAATAAAATGGAAAGTGGTTTCCTGCCTATGCTTCATCTGTAAGTATGCTTCCCAGCCCAGAAAAAAATACAGCCAGCATCTTTTTAGGTTGCAGGAGGGTGCAGGGCCCATTCGCTGAGTTGCAGTTTGAGGACTGGCTGCTTTGTGATTGACCATGCTTCCCAAGGCAGCCATTTTGTGAGGAGCTTCACAAAAAATATTCTTGCAATTCCAAATATAATTCACTGGTCCCAAAAGATTCCCTTACCATGAAAAAGGATGAAATGAAATGAGGATAATTTATGAATGGAAAAGGGCCCATTTTTAAAATTAAAAAACGTGGGTCAGATCATTAGAGCAGTTTTCCCTAACTGGGTGTCCTCCAACTTCATTGGGCTCCAACTCCCACTACTGTGAGTAATTCACACTGCAGTCCAACAGGTCAGGTCAAGAAGGCTGCAGTTTGCTGTTCCAAGGGCAGGTTTTTCATGAGCAGAAGTTGAGATGGGCAAGGCAATTTCACTCAGGCACAAACATGCCTGGTTGTTCTGTAAAGGCAGCATGAACTGAGCTTTGTTAATTAAGAATTCTTGGGGGGAAAATAATAAAGTAAGCTTTTGCTGGGAGCAGAAGAGGAAAGAGTCGGGCACTCCTGGTGTCTGTGTGACAGATTACCCCAATGAAGATGAAGTGATTTGTCACTTATATTAGGAGCAATTCAAGCTTTTGTGTTAAAAGTCTTTGTAGATTTGTAACATCTTGAATAAAAAGAAATGCTCTCGTAACTGTCCAACATGGAATATTTAATTGCTAGGCAAAAGATTTTTTTCTCCTTCTCCTTCTTCCCTAAGCCTCCATTTAATTATTTGATTGTATAATAACTGAAGAGGGTTATAGCCAGAAGGCACTTCAAAGCAACACCTTGATGTTCTAAGGGGACCTTATTGGTTTCTGGAGGCAGATCATTTTTTTTAAAAAAATAAACTCTTTCTTATGATCTTGCCAGTAAATCTGCCGCCAACCAACACCCCATGAATAAGAAAGAAAGAAGGTAAGAATGAGAGAGAGAGATAGATGAGAGAGAGAGAGAGAGAAGAAAGAAAGAAAGAAAAAAGGAAGAAAGAGGGAGGGAGGGAGGGAGGAAGGAAGGAAGGAAAAAGAAATGTGAAAGAAAGAATGAAAAAAAGAAAAAGAGGGAGAAAGGAAAGAAAAAGAAAAAAGGAGAAAGAATGAAAGAAAAAGTAAGGAAAGAAAAAGAAAGAAAGAGAAAAAGAAAGATTAGAAAGAAAGAGGAAGGAAGGAAAAAGAAAAAAGGAGAAAGAATGAAAGAAAAAGAAAGAAGAAAGAAAGAAAGAGAGAGAGAGAGAGAAAGAGANAAGAGAAGAAAGAAAGAAAGAAAGAAAGAAAGAAAGAAAGAAAGAAAGAAAGAAAGAAAGAAAGAAAGAAAGAAAGACTATTGGAATTCTCAGTCTTAGGGTGGGGAGGAGTCCAAAGATCAGAGAGTTTTCATCCAAAGTTTAGAGTTTATGACATGACTGTTGGCTTTGGAGTCTCAGCATTTGAACTGTTATTGATTAAAAACATTTCCTCATTTTCACAGCACTCGTCGAAAGGACAAGAAAAATGGGCAGGTTTTTCCGTTCTACAACATTGCCAGGCTTTGAGGATGCCTCTATTGGCTTTTTCTCTCTCTTTCTTCTTTGATTGCATTCAAAGGCAAAGGCAAAACTCTTTTGAGGCATAAACACTCAGATAAGCCTCTTGCTTTCTTTTCCTTTTTATTTTTAGTTAGTAGAAACAATCTAAACAACTCACTTCAACCTTTCTCACTGGACATATTTTGTTGGCAGCAAAGGTTTCTGACAGCTTTGGGTTCCAAGGGGCTTCTGATACCAGGACAAAAGAACACGATCTGGGAGGTTCAGGGCAGAGCAGCAGGAAGCTACCAGAAGGAGTTGGCCATTTACTACTTAACCGGGATACCTGACATATTACTCAATTTATGAGCTCAATTAAACCCAATATGCCTGTTGCTAAGCAAGACAGTTGTTAAATGAGTTGTGTTCAATTTTATGACCTTTTTGCCAAAGATGTTAAGCAAATCACTGCAGTTGTTAAGTGATTCAAGTGGTTGTTAAGAAAATCTGGCTTCTCCCCTTTTGATTTTGGTTGCCAGAAGCCGGCCGGGAAAGTTTCAAATGATGATCACCTAACCTCAGGGCATTGCAATCATCATAAATACATGACAATTGCCAAGTGCCCAAATTTTGATCACGTGACTATGTGGATGCTGCAACGGTCCTAAGTGTGAAAAATGGTTCATCAATCAGTTTTTTTCCAGTGCTGTTGTAACTTTGGTCACTAAACAAATGGTTGTAAGTTGAGGACTACCTGAAGCTGGGAACCCATGAGCTCTCCTCCTGCCTTGGACACCGAAGCCATCTGGGTGACTTTGAGACAGTCATTCTTTCTCAGGTCTAGGAAGAAGAAGGCAGGGCCAAACCACTTCCAAACTATTTCGCTGCCAAGAAAACTGAAGGGACTTGCCTGTGTATTCAGGAGGAGTCAGTCTGATTTGAGAGGCCAAAAGAAAAAAAGTACATTCATATATATGCATGTATGTGCGTGTGTGTTTGTGAAGTAGAATAATACTATGTATTCTGTATGCAAACCGAGTCCATCTAGTCTCGTGGCTAAATGCTGGATTAAAAATTGGAAGAATGGGAGTTTCAATTCTCCTGCCTTTGGCACAAAACCAGCCAGGTGACTTTGGACAGGTCACTCTCAGTAGAGAAATAAGGTGAAGGCAAAGCACTTCTGAAAACATTGTCAAGAAAACTACTGTGTGGACTTCTCCGTGTAATCACCAGGAGTAAAGGCTGACTGAAAGGAGAGAGTGAGGAAAAGGAGAAGGAGAAGGAGAAGAAGAAGAAAAGTTGGCAAGCTAAAGTTCCAGGGAAGTCAGGAATGAATCTGGCCAGTCACTGTCTCTCAGCCCAATCCACTTCACAGGGTTGTTGTGAGGAAAATAGGAGGAGGAAAAAAATGTATATTCACCACCTTGAGTAATTTATACAAATAATAAAAGCTGCATAAAAATCTAATAAATAAATGATAGAAGGCATAGATATATAAATATATATATAGATAATAGGTAGGTAAGTAGGTAGGTAGGTAAGTAGATAGATAGATAGATAGATAGATAGATAGATAGATAGATAGATAGATAGATAGATAGATAGATAGATAGAGTTATGGCTGAGAGGAATGGTTGGCTCAGGAATTCTGGGAATTGAAATCCACAGGTAGTAAAGGGGCCATTGTTGCCAACCCTGGCTTAAAGGAATTCCTGATTGTGGAATTCCTTTTGAGAGCATTCCCCCAAAATGCCTCTCAGTTAATCATGATCTGTTTCTCACCAATATGGTTATCTCAGTGCACTCAACTATTTAACTGAATCTAGTTGAGTTTGCAGTGACACAGGTCATGGTGCAACCATTTTTTAAACAGAAAACAGGTCGAGTAAAAACAAACTGTAATGTCCATATTTTAATATGATTATTTTAGAAAGAGAACTCAAACCCACCTCAATCACTGAAATATATCAACAGAAAAATTTGGAAATTACACATTGAAAAAAATACCCTATATAATCTTGTTTCTAAAGGAGCTCTTGGCACCAGTTGAATGACTGGACTTTTAAATATGCTTACATTTTATTTGTTTTGGGTGATATAGCCAAGGTGCAACAGTTACAGGTGAGAATTCTGAAGTACCTGTAGGAATAATTAAACATGGCCTTTAGGCAGAAGAGTTGAACTACCTGGAGAAATGCAATGTTTCCAAGCCAATATCAATTTCTCCTTTAAAACCACAAGGCAGCTGAGTCAGGGCATAGAAACTGTTCTTAATTAAAGAAATGCCATATTGATAATAATCTACCTTATATTAGACAACATATGACAGCAATTAAAAGACTAATTTATGATATGTACTTCTTTATTTTAATAATTTATATCCAACTCCCCCCCAAGGCATCAGAGAAGGCAAATTATTAAAAAATAAATAACCCTAAAGAGTTAAAAGGTCCTCAGTTCAAATCATTTTTGAAATGGATTCAATTTAAAAAGGGATGAAGAAACACAATTGGTCCTTGAATTTATGGTTACCCTTATTCCTCTTAGGAAAACCTTGATTTTCCATTTACCTTTAGGTGAATGTGGGTGTACGTGTATGTTTGTGTGCATGTGTGTATTTGTATATTATGTATACATATTACATGTATAAAAATAATGCATATGATTTGCACATGTTTATATCTATTTATCAGTCTTTCTCTGTCTATGTCTCTATCATCTCTATCTCTCTGTGTCATACCAGCTCCAGTGCAGCCTTTTCCATGCTCCAGTGCAGCATGGTTCATCCAGAAATGTTGGAACTGCAGTTTCCTGCTTTCCTAGTCACTGGTAGGATTTTGGGGAATTTAGGAAGTTGTATTTCCAACACACCTGGATGGTATCAGATTGAGGAAAGCCGATCAGCATCTTGCTGTATGGAAATATGTGTAAAGAACTGCCTTTTTTTTTTTAAAGGAACTAACATGTTTTTAATAAATCTCCAGTCTGCTTCAGTTCACTTATCTAGAAAACATAGAACATAGAATAACAGGGTTGGAAGGGACCTTGGAGGTCTTCTAGTCCAACCCCCTGCTTAGGTAGGAAGCCATTTCAGACAAATGGTGATGCAATCTCTTCTTTAAAACTTCCAGTGTTGGAGCATTTACAACTTCTGGAGGCAAAGTTGTTCCACTGATTAATTGTTCTAATTGTCAGGAAATTTCTCCTTAGTTCTAAGTTGCTTCTCTCCTTGGTGAGTTTCCACCCATTGCTTCTTGTCCTGCCTTCAGGTGCTGTGGATAATAGCTTGACTCCCTCTTCTTTAGGGCAGCCCCTGAGATATTGGAACACTGCTCTCATGTCACCCCTAGTCCTTCTTTTCATCAAACTAGACCAGTAGTGATGAACCTATGGCACACCTGCCACAAGTGGCATGCAGACACTTCTCTGTGGGCATGTGTGCTGTCGCCCAGCTCAGCTTCACCATGCATGTGTGAGTGCCTTCCACCAGCAGCTGGTCTTCGGGTCTCTGCCATGCATGCATGAGGGTGGAGCTTATGCGTGGAGCGCATGCATGCACAGGGCATGCACATGTGTGGGGATGCATGTGGGGGGGGCGCATCCTGCATTTTGGATATGCACACGCACACACTTTAGGCACTCGGTGCCCAAAAAGTTTGCTATCACTGAACTAGACATACCCAGTTCCATCTAGCTCTACAGTATCTATATGGGTGACCTTACCTGGGCTGCAGAAACTTGAGTGGCCACTAGAGGCCACCAAAAAGACCTGATTTTTCTATATCTCCTTTGGTTACGGCCTAGTGGTGTCCTGCATTTTTGCAGTCCTGATTTGATAGCCTTATTTATACAGATGAAAAACAAAATCCCTTGTGATAGAGTTAAGCAAAGTTCCCTCCAAGCTTATGAGTTCACCTCTGGATTAGTGCTCCCTTTCCCCTTTTCTCCTAACCAGTATCACTTTTATTTTGGATAGTGAGAGCGAGCATCATCGAGGCTATTTGCCATCAACTCCCCAAGAAGCCTTGACATAACATTACACTGTGAAGAATTACAATGGTGAGGGCCTTCTGTCTTTGTTGCCTAGCAGGGAAAGTGAAGGACTGACCAGCATTAATAGTGCCCTTTGTGAGGATGCTGAATGTTGATGCCAGACTGGCTGTTAACCTCTACAGGGTCTCCTGGTACCTTTGCTGCAATTGGTTTGCTTTAAAAAAGTTATTATGTACGGCTGCTTTTCTAATGCTCGTCATTTCCAACGACCTTACTATTAAAAGCTAGCATTACTGCTATCACACAGGGACATATATACCCACCATTGTAGAGGGTGCTTTCATATTTTCTCATTTCAGCGTCTGAAAAGAATTGCCAGGATACATTTGAAAGGTTAATTTTCTGGATAATTGCTTTATAGAACAATTAAGCACAGCACAAGAGCACAGCCACCAACATAAAAGGCAGCAGATGCGGCTGAACTTTCAAAAGCTCTTCTGCATCCAATAAGAAGCTTGGTTATTGCGTGCTTCCAAGATGTTGAAGTCTCACTGTCACCCAGATGTGAACCACCTGAGACTATTCCTCTGTTCTACCCTTAACTTTAAAGATCAGGGGTGCATCAAAAACCTCAAGGATTGATAGGAAAATGTGAAGTTCATTTCAGATTCTGTTTCTCTTAACCCTATCCCACCAGCCCCAGTAAAATCAGATTAAAATGCCTCCAGCGACTGATGTTTGGAGGTATTTAAAGTCAGATCAAAGCTTCCAACCAATTCTTTTAGGTAGCACATTTGATGAGAAACACAGGTGATCTAAAATATTAAGCCAGCAGCCTAGCTAATTTTCTCTTGCTGCCCTGAATTTTCCATTCTGATCCCCTTAAAAGACCAAGCATGAAGAGGAAAATGATGTTTTAATAGACTCATAGATCATCCTAATCTCCCCCAGTTTCTGGATATGATTTTTTTCAACATTCTAACACCATTGCAAAATACTTGGTGGGATGAAAAGATACAACACGCTTGCTCTCTTTGACTGTCTCGTACAACTGTGCATTTATGCTCTATAGATGTATCCATCTGCATTTTGCAAACTGAGAGAGGATCAGGATATGACTTTATTTTTTAGATTTTTGAACAAACAAGCAAACAAACAACAAACAAGTTGGTTCCTCTTCACAGAGAAGTGAATATTCCTCAAACTGAGATCTTTTCAGAAAAGCTGATAGCAAAAGAGCTAAGCAATGAAAGGGGGACTGCAGAATTAAATACCTAGATAGAAGCATGAATTGAGTACTGAAACATTTCCCCAAGACCATCCATCAGGAAGAGTCTTTCTAAGTGATCTGCATGTGAGGAAATGCAATATTTATGCTGAAGTATGCAATAATCTCATTTTAAAAAAAAACTTAACAGACCTCAAGCAGGTGGAATACACAAAGTTGCATCTCATCTCAGCTGCTCTTACTCCCTTCACCTGGAGTACAGAGGGCTTTGAGAAATCAAGACTCCAGGTACAACCACAGCATCCTTCTACAGATTCTTCTCTAACTTTGAAAATAAAGGTAAAAAGAAGCTGCTCACAGTCTTTGGTGGTGCTTTAAAAATGGCGGTGGAAGGAGGGAGAGAAAGCAGGGGAGTGTAACATTGAAAACAATGCCAGAATAGTGATATAAGCATTTAGTCCTGATACCAAGAAAATGGTGAGAAAGAAACTTAAGATTACTCCATCTTGATTCTATTTGTTATAAGAAGTTTCAAGTTTTCAAGATTCAACAATAGCGTTTCTGCCTTAAAAGGTGACAGTGGCCAAGAGGTATGGACTCCTGGTCAGTATAATTGGGGAGTCCCTGGTTTGGGAAATTGAAGACCTCTACCCAGTGATCATCCCTTGCTACCTTTCCTCCTCTCCTCTTCCCATGACCACTTCTGCAGTCCTAATGTGGACAAAGCTATGGCTTTCCCAGTAGTAATATATGGCTGTGAGAGTTGGACCATAACGAAGGCTGAGTGCCAAAGAATTGATGCTTTCAAACTGTGGTGTTGGAGAAGACACTTGAGAGTTCCTTGGATTGCAAGGAGATCCAATCAGTCAATCCTAAAGGAAATCAGTACTGACTGTTCCTTGGAAGGACAGATACTGAACTTGAAACTCAAATACTTTGGCCATCTAATGGGCAGAGGGGACTTGTTGGAAAAGACCCTGATATTGGGTAAGATGGAGAAGGGACAGCAGAGGGTTAGATGGTTAGATAATGTCACTGATGCAATGAACTTGAATTTGGTGAATTCCAGGAGACATTGGAGGACAGGGAAGCCTTGCATGCTGTAGTCCAGAGGTCTCCAAACTTGGCAACTTTAAGACTTGTGGACTTCAACTCCCAGGTTGCTGTAGTCCAAAGATTCCACAGTGTCACAAAGAGTCAGGCATGACTTAGCCACTGAACAACCACAAAGTGAGGCCATCTTTTGAGCAACAAGAATTTGGGAAGAAAGGAGACAAAGAAGCTGAGACTCTTTCTCATGTTAAAATTGTAGTTTGTTTGATGTTACAGCATCCCAGCCTTCAAATAGTCTTGGAAGAAAAATATTCTGGACAATGGCTAAGAAGGCTAATGAACAAGGGCACAGGATCATTTCCATGGCATCATCCAATTTCTTCACATCTCACAAGGGCAAAGGTTCTATGTTGTAGAGACAGACAGTGCTCGCATTTTAATAAAAATGCATTCAAGGAATGAAGTGTAAAAGAAGGGCTCTGAAAGAGTCTTTAGCTAGTAGGCATATAGTGCCAGCGCTTTTTATGAACACAAAGTGTACATTTTATTGTTGTGTTTGAATGTTTGGAAAGGACCAGGCTTATTTTCTCAAAGTTTAGCCTTGGAATTTGGATTTGAAATTCCAGAAATCTTGCTGTCAGTTCTGGAATCTGAAACGCTAGCATACAATATTTGCAGTGCATTTGGTTAGAGATGGTTGATTTGGTAACTTGTCTCTGCTAGATGGGGAGAAAATCATACTGAGGACATGTTTAGCAGAACACTTGTTTTGTGAAAGACCCATAAACATTGAAAAAAATTATCCAGTATTTGGAAAATAATTGTGTGGTACAGGCAGCAACAGAATTGTGATGGTTTTGCAGCTGGGGTCTCCAAAGCAATAACCATGTTTGGGACTATAAATATAGCCATGGACCCTTGTCAAGTTTTTCAGAGTTTCTGATCAAAATGCTGGACTATGGGATGGAAAAGACTTTACTATAATCTCCAGACTCAAAGCATTGTGGTTTGAGAGCTGGGAAAAATATTTAGAAAACTATTTCCAAACCAGAAAGTTGAAAGATTCACTAGAGGAGAACAACTACATAATACTTGAGTTTTAAAAACTGCTACAAAAATTATTAGGTCTTTGGTATAACTAGTTTAGAATTCATATTTTGCTACAATTGACCTACTTGGCATAGTAGACAATTCCCAAGGGACTGGCTGTTGTTTAAGCCCATGTCACACTGCCCAACAGATGCAAAAAGGACACAGCGGACGAGCAAAATGTTCCATCCGTTGTT